>BQNB010188404.1:0-11952 GCA_026074375.1 Tanacetum coccineum | reverse complement strand
ATTTTTAATGAATTAAAAACGATTTTAATGAAATTAAATGTTTAAAAATACTAAACTATAAAACAAGCATAATAAGCATTAAACATCATAAGCAAACATAAATAAGCAAATATAAGCAGAAATAAGCAATGATAAGCAATGCTACAGTAAAATGCAAAATTTTTGAAAATAAGAGACTTACAAAGGCCCTTGCTCAAAACAGGGCAATCAAGCTTATAAATAAGCTAATCAACAAGCTCTAGCTTGTCAAAAGACAAGCTAGTATTGTCCATAAGATCAACCAAATCTGGCTTATCATCCAAAAAAGCTATGGTGTTTTCTTTTCTTTTTGGTAAATTTTTTTAAGTACTTTATATATAAAAGAAAACAGGTTGCTTATATGTTTTTATAAGAGCTTAAAACAGCTTATGGAAGGCTTTTGAATACTTTAAAACACAAATTTAAGAACCAGAAATTTTAAGCTAAAACTGAAATTCCATTAATTCATAAAAAGAAGCATTAAAATATTAAAAAGATTACAATAAAAATTAACTAGGTGAAAAACTTAAACTAAAAACTAACTTAAAAACTTACTTGCTAAAGGCTTACAAATGAGCATATTTATACTAAGCCATAGAAGATTCTAGGTGTGTGCTTTCTTTATGAGAGCTCTTGCAGGTGTGTTTGTTGTGTGAGAGCCTTCAAAGACTCATCTTGGCCATTGAATTTGAGTAGTGTCCAAGTCACTTGATCATAGCCCTTCATCTTTTGTCTTGATTCCTTGACGAATAGGGGAGCTAAGGATTGCCAAGGTGGCAATAAAGAGGGATAAGGTGTGGGGTGTATAGACAAAGTGGAGAAGAAAGAGGAATAGTGTTGGAGTGTTTTGGCGGGTAGTGAGGACAAGACACACCTGGAAGATGTACAGTGATCCTGTTGTTTTTCAAAGATTGGAAAATTGGCAGGTTTGGTCCCTGAGAGAGTTATATGTTATTGCATCCAACGTCCTTGAGGTATGCAACCTTGGTTCTTGAAGTTAAATTTGTGTTTGCACCGTTAGTCCTTTTAAGGACTAACGGTGTTATGTTTAAAAAGGGTTGGGGTAATGGGTGTGTTAACAGGAGTTATAAGGGGGGATTGGGCTTGTTTTGTTGGGCCGGTGTTATAAGAAAAAGGGCTTGGGCTTGGGCTTTTTTTGGCTAGGATTAAGGTGTATAAAGTATAAGTGTATAAGTGGGCTGACCCGGGCCCACTAGGTGGGTACGGGTGGGCCTACTTTTGGCAATTTAGGCTTTCGGGTTCGGTTTTCGATGCTCTTTCCAATGCCACTTCCCGGGGTTGACTTTGACTTTTTTGTTGACTTTGACTTTGTCTTTTTTGACTTCTCACGATATTTCCGTTCTCGTGCTCGGTTTTATTGTTTTGGCTTCGATTTTTGTCCTTTTCTTGGATATCCGTTACCTGCATAATACAAATGCAAAACATACAAGTACAATGTATTTTTGGTATGTTTTTTGGTCATTTAAGTCCGTTTTTAGTGATCAAAAGTATGTGTAACTAAACACATACCAAGGTGACCCACTATTTATAGGAGCTGAAAAACAGCCTGTCAAGAAACGGCGGTCCCAGATATATAAGGGGGCTGTCAAATAATTAAGGGGGCTGCTGATCGAATTAAGGGACTGCCCCGACAGACGCTCCTATTTTTGTCTTTTTGTGGTGACAAACTTGTCTGGTGAAAGTGACATTATTTTAGGGGGAAAATGACCAGATTTTGAAATTCAAAATAATTACCAAATAAAACATTTCTTTATAATTCAAAAATAATTTGTCTAAATAATTTTTGAGAAATAGTTTCTAAGGCTTATTTCCCCTACACTTAAGTTGAACATTGTCCCCGATGTTCTATAGTACCGGTAAAAACGAATAAAGAGAAAAGAAAACAAGGAAAAGAAACTAATACTCCCCTGGTTTGCTCAATAATGGAGAAGAAACATGTGATAACTGGTTAAATCGTCCTCCAAGAATCATCCAATGAAACTTCCTAAGAACTTCCAAGCTTCTTCTCGTCAAATATAACTTGTAATCAAAGACAAAGACAACTACACCAAGCATAAAATCGGCGGGATAGATATAAATACAATGTGAGTTTAGGGTTTTGACTTTATGAAAGCAGTATAGATAGGATGAGAGTAATGATATAATTGTAGGTTTATGCAGGTTTAGAAAAGAATTACAAATTTTAAATATTGCACATTTTATTTTTCAGAAATAATAAAAAAATTAGAATTTTCACATGCCTGGAGACGCGACGCCGTCGGGTGTTAATCCAGACACCGTCTCCAGCGTTTGTGAAAAATTCTTCTTCGTTTTTTATGAGAAATTTCCTACACGCAATTTTATTAGTTAAATCTGAAGAAAGCACTGCATAAAAACCCAGAATTAGTTGTTACAATCATATGACTCGAAACTGACGCAAATTAATCTAAACAATTTATTTTAAATGTTTGAATTGGTTCTAAAAAACCGAATATATTCCCCTACACTTATTTTGTTGCAAATTACCTTTGATTGTAAATAAGGCGAAGTTATAAACAAACAAAGCATGATTACAAAATTCATTCAAACATAATAAAACAAACAATAAATAATTAAAACACATGACACTCCTAAGTGCGGGAAAAGTAAACATTTGGTTGCCTCCCAAGAAGCGCTTTTCTTTATTTACGAGTCTTGTAGCTAGACTCGAAGTCACACATCCTTACATGACTTCTCCTTCATCATCCATTCCAGTCACATATTCGGGTCTAAGCTCCAGGCATTCTTTGTAAAATCCTAGTATTTTGCTCATTACATACTCCACTCCTCTTCTCTTGTCCTCCTCGTTCCTAAGGTAGACCGATTCCGTGTGCTCTTTTTCCAAGTTTGATAATGAGTCGTACTGTTTTATCTTATGGGGCATTTTATAGGCAATTTCATCGGTCCCGTTTGTGAACCTCACTACTCCTTCGGGTGGGTCATGAGTCATGTTAGATATATCAACAAAGGGTTTTCCTAATACGACTTGTGAAAGACTAGGGTCTATGATTGAGCTAATATCCTCAACAATCATGAAGTCTATGACATATGTGAAGTTTTCTATGAAAATATGCATTCCCTTAAGTCCATTCCTAATCCTACTAAATTTCTTCCCCTATACTCGTATCCATTCTTTCTAATAGAGTTATAATAGGCCAAGGACATGATGTTCATAGGTAGGTCAAGCCGTGAATTTATGACCTATCATGCAAGGAATTTTAAGGTTCTTGGGTCACCCTTTTTGATCTTAAAGTCATAATTAAGTGAGCATTTAGGAATTTCATTAATCAATGATTCATAAACCGATTCCTCACTTGTGTCAACTAAATCTAGAGGTTCTTCAACATCTAACCATTCAATTCCCTCATCATCTTTGTTAGGTCCTAAATTATCAACAGCAGTTATGTCTTTCCACTCCAGCAGTGGCATATCTCTTCGTTCTTCAATGTATGCAATGATGTTGGTGTCTTCAGGGTCGCCCTCTCTTTCTCGCTCTTCTTTCTCAGCCATGCTATCACGGGAGTTATTTTGTTGCTTGGGATGTATCGTGATAGTGTTGATCGAACCATGGCTATAGGTTGAGCATTGTGGGTCTTCGGTTGGGTAAGAACGGGCAGACAAAACTTAAATTTGTGGTGTAATGGTTCGGTTCAGGTTCTTTACCGTGTTGCTAGGGAGTGCTCCCTGCATCTGATCGGTTTATGGCCTCAATACTGTGTCGATTTTGTTGGATCTCGCATTTGTTGTGTTTGAAATCGGCTTTCAAACTTTGATTAAACTAGCGTCATGGTGCCATGAAGTTCGAATTACCAATCCTTCTAGGATTTTGATTGATTGGTTAAAACTTCTTAGGATTGTGTTGAAGGGAAGGTTCCGAGATTCGAACTGTTGGGTGGTTGGAAACCGGGTTAGGTAGGTCTGAAAAAATTATTTTTGGGAATTGTAGGGTTGTCTCCACTAAGGTTTGGGTGACTTTTCCATGATGGATTATAGGTGTCACCAAAATTGTTTTTCTCGGGCTTAAAAGTGTACCACTTACCTACCCGCTTGTGTCGGTACTCGAGTAGCAGAGGAGGATGCATATTCAACACGTTTTATGGGGGGATCTTTCATGCAATACTGAGTGTCGTGGGGACCACTACAGATCTCACATGAGGTAGTGATTTTGTTCACTTGAGTAGGTTGTGTCAGAGCAAGATGAGCTTCCATCAAGCGTTGAACTTGATTCTCGAGCACGATGAGGCGGCGGTCGGATATACTCGTGACATCTTGAGGCAAAGAGATTGCTTGACCGGCTTAGCATAATCCTTAGGTCGTTCATTTCGTTCGTTTTGTCATTTAGAAGGCGAGGTCCTCTAATAATTCCCAGGATTCTTCAGCGTTTCTGTCACGAAGCTTGCCACCGGCCGATTGGTCAATGGTTCGTCTTGTGACGGGATTGACATGGTCATAAAAGATTTTTGGCTTAGAGCCTAACGGTCGGATGCCATGATGAGGACTTTTTGTTTGTAAGTCCTTAGTAAAACGAGTCTATGCTTAGATAGTGATCTCCTCCTTGTTGTTGGAACATCAGGATATCGTTGCGGAAGTTTAGAAGTCCTTCCCGGTGGAAAGAATTGAGCAAGGAAACGAGTAGTAAGATCCTCCCATGTTGTGATGGATCCTGCTGGAAGACGTTTAAGCCAGTTGCTAGCTTGATCGCGAAGGGGAAATTAAAATAGACACAGGCGCGTTCTTTCCCTATTCTCACCGTCAAGGTCAAGTGAGTCCACAAGTTTTATGAAATCCTTGAGGTGTTGGTTTGGATCCTCGGACCAAAGTCCATGGAATGAGCATCCGTTTTGCACCAACCGGATGGTGTCGGATCGAAGAGGTACCACGTTGTTCCCTACGGGGAGCTCAATGGTATTCCTGTAGCCCTCGTAGGTTTGAGAGTAAGAGTCTCCAAGAGTACGGATAGGATTCCTCGTCCTCCCATGGTGGTGTGTGTATAGGTTTATTGAAAACAAATAACACTATAAGAAAAGATTACAAGAAGCTAATTATGCGGAAATTAAATTCTCATTGAAAGGATTCAGCGAGTAGAATTAGCTAAATATGATCAAAACTAACTATTCCCCACGCAGCGGACGCGCCAAAACTTGATTGCTGGTTTTCGTAAGGGACTCTTCTACACAGAAGTTTTACAACTCCCTAGGCAGAGTACCTAACCATTGTAGTAGTAGTATAGGCAAGACTCGGGGGTTGTTATCGTTCTCTAGGGGAATAGGTTAAGAAGGCTTAATCACGGTCTAACAGAATTTTAGGGGTTGAGAGAAGATTATTTTTGTATTTTTATATTTATAAGAAAGAAGGTAAATCATATGTTTGAGAGGTTTGGTTGGTTTTAGCTATTAAACTAAATAATAAACTACTGTTAATGGTGATAACAATATATAAAAGATTGTATTCATTTAGCATGTAATTACTCCCTACATTGCTTCTCCTGAGGAGCAATATGAGCTTCCATCAAGCGTTGAACTTGATTCTCGAGCTTGATTAGGTGACGGTCAGATGTACTCGAGACATCTTGGGGCAAAGATTTTGCCTTGACCGGCTTAGTGAAATCCCTTGGGTCGTTCCAACTTTTGTTGTCATAGAGGGCGAGGTCCTTTAATAATGCCCAGGATTCTTTGGCGTTTCTGTCACGAAGATTACCACCGGTCGATTGGTTAATGGTTCATCTTGTGACGGGTTTTGACATGGTCATAAGAGATTTGGACTTGGAGCCAAAGGTCGATGCCATGATGAGGGACTTTTTGTAGTAAGTCCTTGAAACGAGTCCATGCTTCGGATAGAGATTCTCCATGATGTTGTTGGAACATTAGGATATCATTGCGAAGTTTTGCGGTCCTTACTAGTGGAAAAAATTAAGCAAGGAAACGAGTAGTAAGATCCTCCCATGTGGTGATGGATCCTGCTGGAAGACGTTCAAGCCAGTTGCTAGCTTGATCGCGAAGGGAAAATCAAAATAAACACAGGTGCGTTCTTTCCCTGTTTTCACCGTCAAGGTCAAGTGAGTCCATAAGTTTTAAGAAATCATTGAGGGGTTGGTTCGGATCCTCGGACCGAAGTCCGTGGAATGAGCATCCGTTTTGCACCAACCGGATGGTGTCGGATCGAAGAGGTACCACGTTGTTCCCTACAGGGAGCTCGATGGTATTCCTGTAGCCTTCGTGGCTAGGTTTGGAGTAATCTACAAGGGTACGGATAGGATTCGCGTCTCCCATGGTGGTTGATAAGAATGGATTACGAAACAAATAACACAAAGAAAAGATAGACTACAAGAAAGCTAATGTACTGAATTAAATTCTCACTTGAAAGGATTCAAGTGAGTAGAACTAAGTTAAACAATGATCGAAACCTAACTATTCCCCATGCAGCGGCGCCAAAAACTTGATGCGTTCGTCGTAGGACTTCTACAAGAAGTTTTACAACTCCCTAGGCAGAGTACCTAACCGTTGTAGTAACAGTAGTATAGGCAAGACTCGGGGGCTGTTATCGTTCTCTAGGGGAATAGGTTGGGAAGGCTTGATCATGGTCTAACATAATTCTAGAGGTTGGGAGAAGATTATTTTTGTGTTTTTATATTTTATGAAAGAAGGTAAATCTATGGTTTGAGAGGTTGGTTTGTTTAACTAATAACTAAACTAATTATAATCTATACTACTGTTGATAATTTTATGATAATTAAATGTATTTACCTAATCATGCACTGCTCCTTAGATTGCTTCTCCTAGATCTATTGCTTTGTCACACTTGTGATGATCTGTGTAAGTATTTCCTAGGTCATGAACGGATTACACGAACCCGCCGTCTATCTAATATTCCGTTAAGGCAACGCACAAGTAAGGTAGTATGAAGACTATTACAAGGCCCCTAAGAGTATATTAAATGCATGTGAAATAACTTAAGAGGGATCAACCATATAAGGGGGTAAGGTAGTATGAAGACTATTACTCGATGGTATCCTTTCTACACTACTAGCGTTTCCCTAGACATCAACAGTGATACAGACAAAGGCTGGTTTTCTAAAGCCTATCGCGCACATTCATCAACAAGAAGCAACATCGAAAGGATCTACAAACTAAGTTTCAAGTAATCATAGATAAATATAAAGGAGAGTTTAGCCTCGCATGTTATGAATAAAGCAAGAAGATAAATTAATCAAACAACATATAGACATATTGAATGACTAAAGATAAATACCTCACTTGATTAAAACATGGATTCAAGGTAGTACAATAGGGTTTTAAGGCCCTAAAAACGACCTATAAAGCTCCTAAAACGACTAGGGTTCGTCTCCCTAGGGTTATACAAAATTATCCCAAAAGTTACACACTAAAACCCTAAAAACGGATTTATATTTATAGAGTTATCGACGCGACGACGTCCCTTTGTGCTCCCGACGCCGTCGCCACGTAGACGATTCGAGATCCTCTTTAAGTCGGCCACATCCTGACACCGTTACTAGATTGATCACGACGGCGTCACTTTATGCTTGCGATGCTGTCTCCAGCCACTATTTGCAAAAGTCATCATGAGATTTGGTGTAGGTCTGTAATCTTGTCGTTTCTTCTCCAAATGAGCCCAAGTCACGTGTATTTCCTCCAAAAGCCATCCAAGTGCTAAAAACCTGAAAACAAACGATTAAGCTTGTAATCTAGGCATCTTTGCATGATTTAGGGGGTTAAATGACCCTGAAATAGTGCATAAAATGACACCTCATCAAGCGTATATAGGCTTCATAAGTTTGGCATGTCATAGTTATGACATGTTAGGTTTTAAGCATAGATGGTGTGTTTCGTTCCCCGTATATGTGACGGGTTGAGATGTGGGACTCACCCATATCCTTTGTACTTAACTATTTTTTGGAGTAACAAATTTACCAGGGTTAAAACCCTTGATCTAAAAAAAACTTCTAAGACTTGTCAATTACAATCACAATTTGTATACCTTTTTAGGGTAATATTTATGAGATCGAAGTGCAATTAGGAGGAAATATTTATGAAGGAATATGATGACGAGTTTGTAATGAAGTATTCAGTTTGAGAACATAAAGAAATTGAGATGACGGTTAAGAATAGGAGTCAACGAAGTTTTTTTTCATATTATTCTACCTTTTTTAGAGTAACAATTTACCAGGGTTAAAACCCTTGATCTAAAAAACTTCTAAGAGTTGTCAATTACAATCACAATTTGTATACCTTTTTTAGGGTAATATTTATGAGATCAAAGTTTAGGAGTAAATATTTATGAAGGAATATGATGACGAGTTTGTAAAGAAGTATTCAATTTGAGAACATAAGGAAATTGAGATGACAATTGAGTGTAAGAGTCAACGCAGTTTTTTTCATATTATTCCACCTTTTTTCATATTATTTAGTTTGAGAGCACAATTTGTATACATTTTTTGTATATTAAAATTATCTCGATTGTATTCAAAGTCACATATTATTATGCAACAAGTTTTTTTCATATCAATCATACATGTAATAGACTTTTAAGTATACAAGTATTGTGTTTGAAAAAAAAATTATTTTGAGTTTCTTTATAGATTACATGTGATAGTATCACAAATCACATGTGATTTCAATACATATCTGATGTAAATGACACTTAATTTACAACTTATATAACTAGTAAAACAATAAGCTTCAAACTAGATACAACTTATTAGCGATAATAGTAAGTCAATATTTATTCAAAGTTTCTATTCAATTAATATCCGACTAAGATTAAGAAAAAAGTGAATACTAATCCAATCAAAACATAACACATATTCTAAGTAAGATGCAATGTAAATTCAATTTAAAAGTTTCCAGGCTTTAATTATTCAAGTTGCCTCCATCTTTGTTTTTGGATTTAATGGACAACTCTTTTTCTAACACATCACCAAGCCTTACTTCATCTTTACTCAAAAATATGTAAAAACATATGCCAAACAAGTTTCCTCTTTGAAAATTTAATGATTGTTCGATTTAATCTTCTTCATATATGTTTCTTTTCCTTCTCAATTCAGATGAGATTATAACTGGTGCCGCCTCAAGATGTTGAAATATCTTCATCATCACAATTCTAAATAGATTCTATGCAGCTGCATAGAAAACCATATTTAAAATAATCGATTTAAATATACATTGCGCATCCATATTCTCCGTCCTACAATACCTTGATACACATACAAAAATACACGACAAATAAAATACGATTCAAATTGATTTCGTGTTTAAATCACATGTGATTTATGCGTGAAAAATAGATGTAGTTGTGCATAATTGTATAAATAACATGTGATTTGGCATTACAATTTAAATGTAATTGTGCATAATTGCATAAATGACATTTAATTTGGCATAAAAATTTAAGTTAACAAATTTTGGATAATGAAATTTCATTTTATATTGTGCTAACATTTTGCATACATCTACGTGCTCTTTCCTTTATCTCTATACATTGTTCTTTATCCAGTCACAATCTTTTCATTAACTATTTAAATGTGATTGAACTAATAATAATCAAAATAGGACAAACACGAAAAAGCATAATTCAACTAGTAAATCACATGTCATTTCTACCTTTTGAGGACCAAACATGACAAAACGAAATCACATATGATTGAACTTATAACCTACCTGAGTAAATCACATGTAATTTTCATATTTTGATAACCAAACAGAAAAAGCCAAAATCACATGTGATTTTACCGTTAACAAAAACTACAAATTTTTATTATAATTCTACACTTGTTATATCCATAACCAAAATTTTGTCATAAATAATGTATTTTCCTTTTAAAACTTGTTCGTTAAACTGATTTTCATCCATACAAAACTAATCGAGCAAACAAATTGAGCGAAGAAACTAATATAGATCTATATATTTAACATATAACGATCAGTAATAATAATTTACAATGAAATCGGTAGTTATTGAATGTTTTTGGAGTAGATATGATGATAAATTTTGATGTGTATGTACTATCCTTTTGTGACGGGATGTGTTTGGTAAAGAGACTATTTTGTTCAAAACCCTAATTTTTTTTAGAATAATGAAGGTATGTGGGAACTTTTGGCAATTATAAGGCACAATTTTATCGTTCTGCGAAAGTTTGTGCTTGGATGTAAGCATTTGGATCAAAATGAAATGGAGGGATGATACGATAAAAGGAGAGCCCTAGCGAGTAGGTGATCTATGTGGATCTCAACTCAGAAAAACACTAACCAAAACCAAATTACTCAATCGTAATCTTCTACGTCTCTTTTACCTTTTCGACTTTGGTTGGTTCACAAGTTTGGGCTCCGCACTCTAACAATCCAGGCTATAGGTTGTCAAGTACTACAAGTGGTATCAAGAGCTTGGTTTGAAAAACTGGAAGTTAGGACTTGTAACACCCCCAAAATCGGATATCAGCGGAAGGTAACCGAGGGTGCTACTTCATAGCACCCAATACACATTATAGAAAACGACCTCTAAATGAGACGTTTTGAAAAATTACACATTCGATATATAATAAAACATCAGAGTTCATAAAAGTACAAGGTCCCAAAAAGTTTAAACATTACATAACGTCTTTAAAGGAAAATTTTATCGAATGGTAATAATATTCAGAGTCTTCTAAATATCTGTGCGACTTCCAACCGAGTTAATACCTTAAGGACCTAGGATAAAACATGATAAAAATTGTCAACAAATAATATTGAGTGAAATTAAGAGGTTTTATAAGTAAAGCAGTACCACAAGATTTTAGTTGAAATTGACTAAGGAAACACATTCAACAGTCGAAAATATTTATTATTGCCCTAAGCTCATGACACTGAACCTTAACGTTACATGCAAATCCTATCCAAATCTGTGCCCCGAGAATTGATGTTCGGCCAAAACACCTAGGTAATACATCAAATGTTAAATGCGTCCGTTTGATATGGTATTAGTTGTTGCATACCCGAACGGGGATTTTCAGTCCCAATAGATCTATTCACAACATTCACGTTAAATTCACAAAAAGTAATTAACGGTTCATGATATAGGGGACTTAATTGCAGTAGTGGTACTTAGGAAATAAAATTCATGCATAGCATACAGTTTAAACAATTGCGTCCATATGTAAAAATAGCATGTATCTCCCCTAATGAGTTTATAAAACATTTAATAAGTAAAACTAGGGCTATGAATTCACCTTTTAGAGATACGATAAAAGATAACGGAAATAAGCGTCGGGAGTTGTGAAAAATCATAGATGCAACCTAAAAATTAATGTCGCGTCTTAGGATATATAAATATTACGCAAAATAATTATAAATAATTTTTTATAAAGTCTTTATAGAGATTTAGAATTGTACTTTGAGTTTATAAGTTTTATAAAACAATTGTGCTTAAATATGTTAAAGTTAAGTATTTGTAAGCCCAATACATGTGGGCTGTTAAAATTTTTAGATTTTATACAACTTCATAAGCCTATCCTAATCCGTAAATGGTCTCGGTTTGGTTCTTACGTCTATGGAAAGGTGAATGAATCTATTTTTCCGATATGTAGGTCTGACCACTTTAGTTTTTTATAAAAATGGGGTCAAATGGTCAATACATTGACAAGTATCAAAGCTGGGATATTCCCAGATTAATATAGTATCGGGAAAATGGTCGTATCTCCTAAACCGTAAGTCCGTTAAGGCCGATTCAAACGTCAAAATCTAAGTTAGTCAGTCCTTTACATGTTTTTTGATTATACCAACAATGACTTCTGTCGTTACCAATATATCACTTTCACTTCATATCCGAAACTAGAAAATAAGATGAGAAAATATGAAAGAAGTTTAGAGAGAAGTTAGAGAGAGAAAGGTAGAGAGAAGAAAAAGA
>BQNB010188401.1:0-11952 GCA_026074375.1 Tanacetum coccineum | reverse complement strand
TTTGTTCTATGATCCTTAAAGTTACCAATGAGGTAATGAAAACAATACATTATGTCACACAAGAATAAGTTGTAGTTAGATAGTTATCAAGAAAAATCATAAAAAAAATATATTTGAAAATGGGAATTCGGGTGTTTTATAACTTGTGATCTCTTAGCTCTCTCAACAAAAATCTTTGCTACTTTTCAAAGGTTTAGTTTGGGGAAGTTTTGAGATATTTGGTTATAAGGCATGTAATATTGCGTAAGGACACGCAATCGTTTAGTTTGGGGAATCTTGATAAGTGTAAAATACACATATCCGTTAACACTAAAAATGACCCTAAATGACTAAAAACATACTTAAAATGGGAAAAATATACTTGTTTTTGTGTTTTGTGTGTGCAGGTACGGATATATCAAAAATCATAAGAAAACCGCCAAAAACGGGCAAACACGGACACGAGAAACGGAAGAGCACAAGAGAAGCCAAAGATTCAAAGTCAAAGTCAAAGAAAGTCAAACCTCAGTCAACTTCAGCCAACCATGGGTCAACAAAGTCAACTTACTAGAAGACAAAAATCCCAATGTTTCCATTTAAGTCCCTCAAGTTCTAAAAGTTACACAAATGGCCCCTAAGCCCTAATGGGCCTTAAATCCCTTAAAATTCCTACCCGGATCCATAACTATATCCATAAGCCCAAAACCCTTGACCCATTTACCATTTTATTAAACCACAAGGACCATTCCTGCCAATATTCAAAGTCATTTAGCACTTCACTTCTATAAAACAAAGAGAGGGACTGAAATTGCAATTACCCAAAGTTTAAAAACATTTTTACCCCTTTACAGTTAAAATGGGCGCCAAAGAATGGGAACTGTTCATTCATCGTCCCAAACACTTACCACAGTCAAAACAAGGGGCAAACACAAATTGAAGGGTACGAAGGGGTACAAATGGGCCTATTCAAGTGAAGTACAACATGATGGCAGGGTTAGATGTGTCAAATCAAACACTCTCATTGGCTCACTTAAGCTAAGAGGATACGTGGCAGGAAGAAAAGCATAAGGGGATGTTGATTTTACTCTTAAAGCACTCACACAACAAAAACAAGGTCACATCAAAGGATTGCCAGCTTGGCAATCCATGTGAGAGTGTAAAGTAATCTAACGGCTCAAAAGAGAGATCCAATGATTATTAAAAGATGTGTCAATGGGACAAGGATCAAAAGGAGCGCGATACTGCACGTTGGGCAGCAAGGAAAGGCTAGAATATTCAGCTTTCTGGATATAAATTGCCTTACTATCAACACACAACACTATCTAGTTAGTTTGTAGCTTTTAGTTTTAAGCTTAATTTTTCAATTATAGTTATGTAATTTCTTTTAAACTTTTGTAATCTCTTTTCAAGTAATGTAATGAAAGTTTTATGTTAATGAATCAGTTTTACTCTTAATTAATCTGTCTCAAGCTCTTTTGTTTACTCTAATAAGCTCTCACTTTTTCTTCATAAATAAGCTAAAGCTCATATAAGCTCTCAATAGCTCTAATAAGTCTTTAAGCTTATTATTGAGCTTAAACAAACCCTATATTTTACAACCTTAATCTCTTAAAATCAAAAGTAATACCTTGTACTTATTGGATTTTAGCTAATGGAAGGAGAGCTAAAAAGGGAAGGGCTCTCATGTGTTGGGAATTCACTTTTACGTGACGACATTACAGAATTACCATAGTTTAGCATAGTCACATACGCGAGGACTAGAATAGGCAATAAGTATTAGTTAGAGGAGTTTGGGTATATATATCCCCTCATGGCTTCATAGAGGGGTTTTTGACGTCATTTATGGCATTGTTGAGTCATTTTGTAATCCATCATCCATTTTCATCTAATATCCAAGGACCATCTTACATCTCACTACTTTCTCTCACTAAAATGGCTATCATGTGGTTTGACTCACCAAGACCTCCGGATCATAGTTTTAGTGAATCTTCAATTGGTATCAGAGCCATGGCAACATACTCTTGGGTCGGATTTATCTTTATGGTCCATTTGGTCTTGTCATTTTGTCATATTTGTCGTTGTGTTGTTTTGGTCTTAACAGCTTATAAACAGCCTATTTTAAGCCTTTTATTTTTGTATCTTATTTTTCTTTTACAAAGGTGTGCGAATTTTTTTTGGTTGCGAGAAACTGTTTATAACAGTTGTCTTTTTCATTTTTATAAGTTATTTTTGGTCCTTTCTTGTTTTCCAAAAATTCATATACACCCAGTTCTGTTTTTGGTCTCAGCTTATTTAAGCTTATATCACAAGCTTATTTTTGAGCTAATCTGTTTCTTTTTGGTTCCATATAGTTTGAAAAAGCAACAACTCAGATCCATGTTTTTGGGTATAGTTCAACCGAACGAGTTCAAACCTAGACGGAACCGAACCAGTCTAAACCAAGAGGACCCGAACGAGCAAGAATCATTGAGAACCGAACGAGTGTTCTACTTTGAGAACCGAACGAGTACTAAGCAAGTCGAATCGAACTAGTCAAAAGCTATATGAGCCGAACAAGTTACAAACCTTTGTGAGCCGAACTAATTGCCTTGTCAGTAGACCGAACGAGTTTCAAACTTAGTGAACCGAACGAGTGGCCACCCTTGAAGGATCGAAACGGAGTTCATAACATAAGAATCCGAACGATAGTTTCACACTTTGTCGGACCGAACGGGTTTAAACAGCGTGAAACCGTAACGAGTATCACACTAGTGGACGGATGCTAGACACAACTCAGCATGACATGAAACCGAACAAGACTCAAAACGTAGTCAACTCGGCTTTTACCGAGTTGACTCGGTCACTCAAGTGAGCCATGACAGAAAGGATAGATAGCAAAGGAGAATTAAAGACTCAAATTATACGGACTCATATGATCAACTATTACAACTTCTACAATAACCATCAATTTCATCTTCAAAATCCACTTTCTAATCCTTTCCAATCAAAGACTCGAAATATATAAAACAAATCGATTCAGATTTATTGTTTCGTTGTTCTTAAATATATTCGAGACCCTCAACTGATCTAAAACACGAAAATTCAATGGCCCATCATTAATCTATTTGTAAATCAAGCCCTTTAATATACGAACTTAAAGGAATAAATTATAACACAATTGGGTTATAGTTTATTTTTTTGTAACGATTTTTGAGGGACTCAAAACAAAATCCATTCAAATAAATACCTTCAAATTGAACTGTTTTTAAGAGATCTTGAAGGTGCATTCTTCTAATTTAAAGTTACTGATTACAGATTCGGTTCAATGGGTTGTTGCGCCTAAGAGAAAGGTTCATTATGGTTCAGTTGTTGTTTTAATGAATGAAATGAAAAAGGTTGTGTGCTTCGTGAGTTTATTTATTGGAGGTATAAGCATGGCTCGTATTGTGTCAGTATGGAGTAATATGTAAGATATGATATATCTGAGTTTGGTGACTGGAAGTATGTAGGTGGGGGCGGATGTGATAAGATTAGGGTTGTGTATGTATGAGAATAATTAGGGTGAGATGCACTTTAAAATATGATTGAGTCTGTGTTGGATTGACATGGGGCCGGTTCAAACTAAGTCTTGAAATGGACCGATTATAATCACATATTGGGCTGGAATTATTTTTGTTCTAACTAAAATAATTCTTGTAATGAGCCGAGTTTAAACATACAGTGGGCCGATCAACAATTACATAGCAATTGGGCTTTGTTAATTATTTTGATTATGGACCAGATAATGGAGATAATAACATAGGTCGATTGCTAAATGATGTTGGGACGTGTTTGTTTATTTCAAAGTTGATGACAACTCATGGTGGCAACCAGAAAATTGACTTATTTTGTTGAGCAAAAGTAGGAAAGAGGTGGACCGAGTATAACAGTGATTAACCGTTGTACATTAAAACTAAATTCGGCTAAATGATTCACTTGGGATGATTTTTGTCATATTTAGTTGTTAATGATTACATTTGTGCTTCATGATGACAAAGTGACGAGATCGGGATCAATTTGGATAAAGAATCATGAAACTTAAAGGCTAGATTTGGAATTAATTTTTGTGACTACGGAGATGATCGGGTATCACTTATTTGAGATTGAAGTGGCATTTGAGAAGGCTTTTGTACTTATTTTTATCTTGAAGTCGGGGTGGTTGGATGCATGACTTCAATGAAACTTGCTCGAGCTTATTTAAGTTGAGACTTGGTATATCTAGTTCCAGCAGTAAGGGGTGGATGTTGAAGTCCTGGTTAATATCACTTAAAGGAATTACGTTATAGGTACTTAGTGTCAACGCTAAGACGATGTGGTATATTCGCAAGAGGTGATGATAGTCTTATACTTTGGGAGGGGTATTGAGTTCTTAGAGATTTGCTTGGAGCACAAATTCTCTACACCGTTCTTCCAACATTTAGTGCAAAGCTTCAAGTCACAGGAACGGGGAATACCAACTTCAGTTTAAGTTGCTATATCTGGTTTACTTTTCATCAGTGGTTACTTCAAATAGCCTTTGAAACGGTTGGTAAAATGATAGCCAGAGAGAGGTTATGGTAGAGATTTTTGATCAGCAATTGATTCTCACGGGTTAGATCTGAGCTAATTTATTCTCTCACAATGTACTCATGTAAATGTGCGTCCAATGTGTTGCTGACCATCCGACATGACGTAATCAGCAAGGGGGAAGGAGAAGATACATCCTGGACACGAGAACGGAAGAGTGTACGAAAGCCGAAAGCTAAAGTCAAAGCTGTGGTCAACCTCCAGTCAACCTTGGTCAACAGAAGTCAACTACAAAAAGACAAAACCCCAAAATGTTTCAAATCAACCCTCCAAGTTTCAAAAGTTACAAAAATGGGCCCTTAAACCCTAAAAATCATACCTGGATTCAATAGCCCATTACATAAGCCCAATACCCTAACCTAATCCTTCTTCACTAAACCACAGGGACTTAAATTGCCAAATTCCAAAGATGTTTTACTTTGAAACTTTGGATAAACAAAGACAAGGGCCAGTTTTGACAATAGGCCAAAGTTTAAATTTTCTTTACCCGTTTTAAGGTAAAACTGGCGCGAAAAAAGGTTACTATTCATCCTTCTTCTTCACAATTTAACCAGGGTAAAACGATGGGGCAAATCACAATTAGAGGGTACAAAGGACAATTCAGGGGCTTATGAACAAGATGGAAGGGTCAAAAACGACATTCCATGCCATTCTCATTAATTAAATCAAGCTAGATGCCACGTTGGATGAAGAAAACACACTAGAACGATGGGAATTGCACTGGGTATACTCACAGAAGTAACACAAAGTGTCACATCACGGATTGCCACGCTGGCAATCCGTGTGAGATTGAATCTCATCCAACGGCTCAAGATGACTCTCAAATGATTGATGGAATGATTGGCTGAGATTAGAAGGAGCTTGGGATGCAAGCAAAGACCTAGAAGCTTCATCAGCTGGCTATAAATAGCCCTCACTATCACACACACACATAGCTAGTTAGTAGCTTTTAGTTTTAGCTTAATTTTCAATTATAGCTTATGTAATTTCTTTCAACTTTTGTAATCTCTTTTCAAGTAATGTAATGAAAGTTTTATGTTAATGAATCAGTTTTACTCTTAATTAATCTGTCTCAAGCTCTTTTGTTTACTCTAATAAGCTCTCACTTTTTCTTCATAAATAAGCTAAAGCTCATATAAGCTCTCAATAGCTCTAATAAGTCTTTAAGCTTATTATTGAGCTTAAACAAACCTTAATTACACCTTAACTCTAAAATCAGAAGTAATACCTTGTACTTATTGGATTTTAGCTAATGGAAGGAGAGCTAAAAAGGGAAGGGCTCTCATGGACAATCACTGGCTTATCTATGATAAGCCAGAGCTGTAGATAAGCTCTAAGAGCATTCTAGCTTCTGTTTAGCTGAAGCCTTTGGTTAGTCTTCTTTTAAAATTCCTTGTTCTTCATTTTCTAGCTTAATTAGTGTAGTTATAATCTAGTTACTTCTTAATTGCTTATACTGCTTATTTTTTAGCTTAATTGTGCTTTTTGTTTGTTAAGTATGCTTATTAATCTTGTTTATTAATCTGTCTTTAGTTAAATTAGTTTAGATCTTAAGTAGTTTTTCATTTCTGTCTTATAAAACTCAAAAACCAAAAATAGTAAGCATAGTGTTAAATCTTATAATTTAGCTTAATTCAGTTGTTAATTTGTGTTTAATTAAGTTGTTATAAGCTTATAGTAATCTGGTAATCTAGTTTTAATAAGTAGATTTTAGTTTTATTAGCTTAGTCAAAATCTGTCATGATGTTAAGGGGTGTTTGGTATAGTGAGTTTTGACCTTTAAAAGTCAAAATGACTTGTGCAATTTGTGTGGGTTAGTTTTGTTATCAGTTTAGACTAGTAGTAATTCAGTTTTTAGAAGTTAGTTTTTATTTGATAAAAAGTTATGGCTTAACTTTGGTGTTTTAGCACCAGGGTAAATTTTCTTTTATCTCTGCTTGTTAAAATCTTTACCAAGCCATCCTAGGCTTGGTTCTTGCTTGCTTTGAGTTTAAAGTCACTCAATAAGAGTGTGTAGTGCAGGTTAGTCCATTAAGGACACCTGCACATTTGTGCTTTGGCCTTTGCCAATTGCACTAGCAGTGGTAACAAAGTTACCACTGCTGTCACTTTTGGTTTCAATTTTAGGTTAGTAAATATAGGTCTTAGGATTTAAAATTCAGTTTACTTATAGAATAGTCATAGCTTAATGTAATTTAGGACTTACTTATTGTTTTCCAGCTTATTTGTTAGGTTATTTTTAGCATTAAAAAAGTTCATAAACAGCCAAAAGCCAAAAACAGTAGTGATAGATTTTTAGCTTTTAAATTTTGATTTCCAGCTTAAGGTGTTTGTTCTTATGATCTAAATTAGTAGTTAAATAGTAGATAGATAAGTTTTTAAGAGCTTAGAGTTTAGTTTAGCTTAATGAGTGTTTTAGCTTAATTGGATTTTGTGCTTTTTGAGTTAAAATGTGAGTTTGCAGGTTTAATCATTAATTTCAGATAGTGTAAAGAGTTTTTAGCTAAGTTTACTTGTCATTATTAGATTAAGCATATCATAAGCTACTTAGAACTTCTTTTGTTTTCAAAAATGAGCTTATATTAAAGCTAGTGCAAGCTTTTAAGTGAAAATCAGCAAAAACAAGCTTTAAACCCTTCTAACTATAACAACTTGTTCTTAAGCTGTTTTAGAGCTTATTAGTGAGTTTCAGTCTAAGTTGATTTTATAAAAAGTGCTCAAAAACATGTCCTTTATAAGTTCCAACTCTTAGTTTTTGCAAAAAGTGAAAAATAAAAAAATGGTTTTTATAATATTAATATATATTTTTATAATTTATATAAAAATATTATATTTTATATTTTTAAGTTTGCAAAATGGCAATATATACCCCTGATTTATAAACTTTTACAAGTTTAGTCCTTTATATAATAAGTATATATAATTTAAACCTTTAACTTTAGAACTTGGCAAGATAGGTCCTTATAGTTATAACTTTAGAATAATGACATTTTCAGCCCCTCTAGTTATAAATTTCAGAAAGTTACGATGTATACCCCTATGCATGAAAACATTTGCAAATCAATTCCAAAAAGCCATGCAAGTTTATTTTAGGGTTCCAAATGATATTTGCAGGTTATAGCTTATTAGAATAAGTTAAAATAAGATGTTATAACGTAACAAAAGTTTAGAAAAATGATTCGTTAGCTAGAAAATCAAAATGGGTCGTTTTTAGGGTTTTAGTCAAAAACACATGGGTTTGAGGATTCAAGGCTTAAAACAAGAGTTTATATATGATCTTAAGAATATTATGAACATTCTAAAACAGATTATGAGCTTATTGAATAAGATTTTAAGCTTACTTGAGCTAAAATGGGTCGAATGAGGGTTTTTGGGTTTGTACGCCTAGAAATGACTTCAAAGCTTCTTTCTCTTGATTTCTTGGCTTCTATTATAATCGTGGGGCTTCTCTTGATCTTCTACTACTGCTATGGAATGGCTAGAACTCCATTTGAGTGTGTGTGTTTGAGTTTGAAGGATGAAATAAAAGGGTGTGTATGTTTCAACTTATATAGGGGTGAAACTAACTTGGTGCCCAAGTTTTCTTAGTGGTTAAGGGTCAAGGGCTGTAGGAAGATGAGTAAGGGATGCTAGGTGATGAGTATTGAGACCTAGGAGTGTAGCTTTGAATGGTGGACGGGTAGAGGTGGTTCGGTTTACAAAGGGGTGACAAGGATGTTTTTGGAGTGCAAGTAGCTTACAAGGAGGTGATGGAGGTGCTTGTAAGGTGCTTGGGGTGGTAGTAGGTTAGTCATAAAGGTGCTTGAGGTGTTAGGGTGCTAGCTTAGGTTTAAAATGGGTCAAAATGAAAGAAAAAGGGTGACGGGTGGTTTAGGGTTTCGGGTTAGGGTTTTTAGTCTTTAAAACGTGTATTAGGGTAGTTAGGGTTTAGGATTAAGGTTTAGTGTTAGGATTAGGGTTTAGGATTAAGGTTTAAGGTTTAGGATTAAGGTTTAGGATTAAGGTTTAGGGTTTAGTTTTAGGTTTAAAGTGAAATTAGGGTTTTAGGGTTTTGTTTAGGGTTTAGGGTTTTAGATTAGGGCTTTAAGATGACTTAAACTTAAGTTTTAGTTATTAGGGTTTAGAAGTCATGGTATAAGTGCTTGTACTTGTGGCTAGAGTGGGTTGTAAAGAAACTAAAAGTGTGTTAGAGGTAAAAATGACCTAGTTTGGTTTTCTTGCATTATTGACTTGTACATTGAGCTTAAATGAGTTGTACATTGACTTGGAGGGAAATTATATTTCAAATGTTATGCATTGTACACTTGTACACATGCTTGAAGGTTTGCACATTCATTTTATATGTATACATTACATATAATTAGGGTTTTGATATAAATGTTAACGGATAAAGTTTGTTTTGATATAACGTTGTAAATGGTACATTAAATGGATAATGTAATTGGTAAAAATGATATTAAGATATAGACTTGACATATTAGGATGTTTACATAATATTAACATAGATATAGATGGCATTGGTAGAGGTTTCGTAAGCTCGTTTACTTTAAAGATGCAAGTTACGTTGCATAATGAGATAAAGCAAAAATTTCCTTGTAAAAAGGTGGAATATATATAATAGATGGATATTACAGTGCATCTAATTTAATAGATGGATAATTACATTAATGAAAATTACGGGTTGTTATATGTTAGTTGAATTTCATCTTTTTGTTTTTGATCCAGTTCCAACTTCCTCCTAAGCTCTGTAATGGCTATTTCTCTTAAATGAATCTCACGTTTTAAGACCTTAATATCTTCCTCATAAACAAACTCATTTTTCTTATAAACTAGAAATCTTGCTTCTTTAGACTCTAAACCTGTTTTATAAGCAATGGCATTTAACTTAGATGTCCTTAAGTCTTTTAACAGTTGTTCATTTTGTTCTTTAATAATTTTAACATTTTCCAAACAAGATGATGAACAGTTT
Organism: Tanacetum coccineum; assembly: GCA_026074375.1. Lineage (NCBI taxonomy): Eukaryota > Viridiplantae > Streptophyta > Magnoliopsida > Asterales > Asteraceae > Tanacetum > Tanacetum coccineum. The sequence continues at coordinate 2,420 of BQNB010188401.1, read as the reverse complement.
GAATCAGTAGATACCTCAGAGTTAAAACTTATAGAAGAATAAGCCATGAGTGCAAAGTTAGTTGGACCTTCTTCTGCTTGATCACTTTAATCATAACCAGAACCATCACAAGACACCAAATCATTAGAAGTAGTTGTCTTCACTGGCACAACCCTTCTTGTGTTCTCTCTATTCCTTTTTTCTTGGTTCCTTAGAGCCCTGTACTCCCTTGCAAAGTGTCCCCTTTTGTGGCAGTTGTAACACTCCACCTTGGACTTATCATATCCAATGGTCTCAGTACCATTCAAAGAAAAATTCCTTCCAGTGTTCTTCAAGAATCTCCTTGTCCCCATTGTTAGCATAGCCATCTGCCACCTTAAATCCATCTCTTCTAAATCATCAGGATGAATTTGTTGCAAGTCCTCATTGTCAAGTTGTGGACTGTTTGGTTGACTTGCAAAGAAAGCACAGATAACATCATCACTCAAGTTATCAATTTTTGTTGAGTTAACAGCAGTAGCTTGAGTGCTAGCAGTTGTAGCACCATGAACAGGATTACGTGCTCCATTTGTACTGCTGGTGCTGTTTGAGGACACAAAGGCTACATATTGTGTGTTTGTGCTTGAGCTTGATGTCCCTTTGACCTCTGGTTCATAGATCTTTAGGTTGTTGTAAAGATCATCAAAGTTTAATATATCTATCTTAGGCTTGTTCCTCCACACAATGGTATGTGTGTTCCATTCTAGTGACAGACTTCTTAAGAACTTCTGATTCATATCTTCTTGTGAGATACTTTCTTTATGAATCTCCAACTGACTGATAAGCTTTTAAAGCATATCAAAGGTTTGATCTAACTCCTCTGAGCTAGATGCAATAAAATTTTCATACCGCTGCTTTAGAAGATTCCTCTGAGTCTTTTTAGTAGCAGCATTCCCTCTAAACCTCTTCTCAACAGCATGCAGCAATGACTTGGCATCTTTGATGGAGTTAAACTTCAATTGATGTTCATTAGGGATGCCCATAAATAAAGTGCTTCTTGCCTTCAACTCGAACCTCCTTTGTGCCTTTTCTTCACCAGTTGTAGGAGCAACTGTAGTCTCAACACCTTCAACAACTTTTGTTATTGGAGGTGCATTACCATTCTTTATGACTTCCCATAGAGAATAATCAATCATTTGGATGTACTATTCCATTCTCATCCTCCAAAGATCGTACTCACCTGGTTTGAGCATAGGCACTTTTGATGCAGCCACTGTAACACCCCCAAAAATAGGTCGCAGTGGAATATGTTTTCGAGAGCATTACTTCATAATACCATTGCTCAAGTCATGAGAGAACGACCTCTAACTGTGTTGTTTGAAAAGTAATCTTGTATTGTTTAGACTCCAATACACATCAAGTAAGCCAAACATCTAATTCACCTGAGAAAAACATACTTGATATGTGTTTAATCACATATCAATTTTCCTTAATAAAATGAGCTTAAAAGACCAAAAATACATGTAAATTACATTGTATATGTGTGTTTTGTTAAATGCATTTTGCAGGTAACGGATATGTCAAAAATGGATAAAAAATGAAGTAAAAAAGGACAAAACCAAGCACGAGATTAGAAGGGCGTGAGAAAGCGAAGCCGAAGGCATATTCATTTTTAATGAGCCAACCCGTAACCTATTTTATGGGCCAGGTCAACCCATTAACACTTGAATGATGTTATTTATAAGCCTAAATATAAATCATAAATCCAAAAATTCCAAATCCATAACTAAAAAGTCCAAGCCCAAGAATTAAGCCCAAGTTCACCCAACCCGGTTCAAGTCAACCTAAATAATACACATGGTAAAATTACTGTTCATCTTCCCTCTTACTATTTTTACACTGAAACAGGGTAACAACGGGTTAAACCTTCCATCCACACACACTCCTTTCGCTTCTAGAAGACCAAGCCTGACACGTCTGACTCTACTTAAGCCACCCTGGCAATCCTGAGCAATATCATTGGTTGATGAGACGTGTAGAGGATCCAAGGGCTCAAAATAGATAGATGGGAATTGGTTATTGATCAAGGGCTATGGATTGAAGACGGGGACGCTCCTAAAGACCTAGAAGCTTCACTTCCAGCCTATAAATACCCACGAATATCACACAATGATTTTTATCTAGTGTAGTGTAGTTTAAGAGTAATGTAGCTTAAATTTTAGCTTATTGTGTTTCTTTATTGTAATTTTCCTTTCAAAAGCATTGTAATCCCTTTTTCATTTAATAGAATTTCAGTTTCACCAATACTGTCTTTAAATTCTGTCTTAACTTTTATGCAAATTAAATCTAAATGTGTTTGGAAGTTACTTAGTGAGCTTATATGGATGATAAGCCAAAAATGGATGGGCTTATGGTGATTTACCAGCTTATGCTGGAGCTTGTAGATTAGCTCTTAGAGCATT
>BQNB010188399.1:0-11953 GCA_026074375.1 Tanacetum coccineum | reverse complement strand
GTTTTTATTATTTTTAAAGTTTTTAATTAGTTTAAATCTTAGAAAAATCATATCTTTAAATCTAAAAAGCAAAAAAATATTTTTCTTTTTCCAAAAACTTTCTTTTGTCTTATTCTAGGTTTAGAAAATTAGTTTGCATTTTTAGGACTTATTTTTGATTGACTTGCTTATTTGTCACGTTTTATTTGTTTCCCGTTTTTCCTTTTTAAATGTTTAATTGCTTTTAATTGTTCAATTTTAATTGTTGTTTTTATTTGGTAGTTATAGATTATCAAAATATCTTTGCTTACATTCAAATCATAATCCGAGCTTAAACGTGGTTTCCATTGCACAAGTCGTTGGGGAAACGACCCGGGTGATCATACTTCCCGGTTAAATATACGTACTATATATTATATTATATATATTTTTGAGAGTGAATTTTCCTTAGAGAATTTTCTTAATTGCTCTTAAGGTTATATTAGTATATATATTTTATAGTGTATTAAAACTCACAATCAATACGTCGTATCCACATCAACGATACGCCGTATATAATACTTTGGTCAACGAAGAAGAATCAACTAGTTTTACCTCAATACGTTGTATCTATCAAGAAGATACGGCGTATCCGTGCCTATACTTCACAAGAAATCACGAAGACATAATGACTAATACGTCGTATCCAGAATCCTCTATACGCCGTATCCAAGAATTATTATACATGAAGATTCTGGAAGATATCAAACGTGGTCCTTACTCCAAGAAATCCCCAATACGCCGTATCCCACATGGATGGATACGGCGTATCGACGCGATTCCAGACACTATAAATAAACGACCCTAAACTCAGTTTTAGGTATGCAAGTGAATCCCTAAACCACCAAGTCGACCAAGAGACGATCAGAAGAGCCTAGAAGGTCAGAAAAGAGCTTCAAGATCATAGGAAAACTCTTGTAATCTTCGCGCACCGAATACGCGTTCGATCGAGGTTTCTTTACTTTAATCGCTTATATATCAAACCGTGTGTATTTTTACAATGACTATCAGCTGATACCTTTAGGTATCCGCCATGTTTATGAAGATCTAATGATTGGTTTGTTTATATCGATTGCTTAATTTATCGTTGATTGTTGTTTATGTTTATCAAATTATATTCGTTTACGTGCTTAAGTATGCGACCTATCATTCAACTGGGTCTAGTCCTACATATTTAATGCGCTGCAACTTCGGTGTTGTTTGGGCGTAGGCTAAGAGTCCGGGATAGCTCTCCATATGGATAGCTCTCCATATTGTAATTTATATATAGAATCATAGGATCACAAATATTGACCTATCTTTTCCTTTACAATAGTGAGCTTAGTTGGACTAGCAGGTGACCCTAGGATCAACGAGTATGTTCTTACTTCATAGGTAAAGACTCAGACAGTAGACTACTAGTATATAAAGAGCCATTAAGCAGTAAGTGGGTAAAGTCTCGATGAGCTAGGGTTTTGTGAGAGCACCATTACTTAGATCTTAAGATAGATTATTATCAACAAATGTTTGCTTTATGTGGATGCGTCTAATTGTGACAGGAATAGCGTGTCTATGTCTTAGGAAGAAGTGCCGCCTAAGTCTAGGAATGATATGCCTCTTTGAGATAAGATAATCATTGCACTAAATAAACAAACCTGCGTTTTATCGGATTATTCATAGTTGATACATTTTCCTTACATTAGTTCTCAACCGTTCCTCTATTGTTTGTTTGTCTTCTTGTGTGTGTTTATTGCTTTACTTGTCATCAAAACCTTAGGTTAGATACACAAAACCATGCTAGTCTCTTAGGCTGAAACCCCCCTTTGGCATTAGTTTTAGGTTTAACTTAGATAACTAAAATACTGATAGAATTAGGAATTAACGCTCTCGCTCTTAGTGATCGACACCCTACTTACCATGAAACTCCATCTGACCGGGTACACTGCCCGTTAAAGTGTTGTTTTTAGGTATAGTCGGCATAAAATAAATAGTAAAACTTGATACATAAATAACACCTTGTTCATAAATAACACATACCAATGACATATCAAAGTTTTTGGCGCCGCTTACCGGGGTTGTGAGTTTGTTTAATTTATTTTTAGTATTTTTAGTTTTAGTTTAGAGTTAGTTTAATTAAGGTTGATAATTTGTGTGCTTTGTTTTTTATGTTTGATTTCCTACTGTATATTTTGCATAAATATGTGAGGTGTGTGTGTTTATTCAAAGTACGCTGTAAATAAAAAAACTTTAAAGACAATACGGCAGTATTCAATTTATGGAACGGGTTTATATTTTTTCTAAACCAATACAGCGTATTCATCAATTAGGCGTTATTCCAATTCACTGAAATACCGGACGTATTAAGCTATTTGACAGTTTTCTTTTCTAGAAAAGTTATTCAGGTTATAAATGGAAGTTCCCCAACATTACTATAGAGGAAATACATCATGCTTTAAGGAAGAAAAAGCTGTAGGCGTGGTATGATGTATAACTGGGAAACGGCTATGTATTGGTAAGATTAGGATAATGTAAGACGTGACGGCCTTGGATGTGTTTGAATACTGGAATTTTCAACCAGCTATAGTCTTTATCGACTTGTTAACATCTGAAGCAGCTACTCTACGTGTTGATGCCTACGGTAAGTTTTCTCTTAAACAACGCTGAAATTGACTTTCCTTTAGAATTATTTTCTTGATACGAATCTGACGATGAAGACTACATTGTAATTTTTCAAAAAATATTCATCTTACTTACAATTAATCTATGGCAACAATTTTAAAACGGATTCAGAAATATGGGGAATTTAAAAAAATGATTAAAGTCAATCTGCCTTTGCTTCTATCACCACCAAGCCTTCACGGTCAGTTTATTTGATGTTATAGACTTTCTTAAAGATTTCGAGAAATGAATTTCTCAGCCTTTCGTTTTACAATGATGCTCTAACATCTAAATCAGATTAATTACTGATCCGATTTTAAACACCTAACTTATCGCATGAATTTAATCGACAAGGTGTGGAAACATCAGATTGTTCAGAATGTGATGTTGTGGAACAAAACAAATTTTTTACTTTAATGATCTATTTTCTTTGTTAAGTAATTTATCCGATGATTCAAAATCGGTAAGGGACAATTGATGATGACAAAATCGATATTGATCACTCTCTTCTGGGGATTTATCTGTCTAAACCATTACCATGATTTAATTAATACCTTGTTGGTGTCACGGCACATGGGTCAAAATAAAGCTTTTTGGAAAACAAGTCTGATACATCTATAATTTCAAATCTGAAACGCTTTATCAAGGGGTTTAAATTTTTAATATCATTGACTTTGGAATCATCTTAACATAGGGATGTCATTCATTTTTCTAATTCAAGAATTTGTATGTTGACATTTGGCATTCCCGTTCGACCCCAAATTGTTTTTAAGGATTTGGGTTTAAATTTGGGGCAAGTCTACTTTAAAAGACTTTTTTGTAACAAAAGTGCTTAACGAGAGACAATCGAAAGCGTATTTCAATTTTTATCGTGTCATGTCTGCCCAGGCTTTTCTATACGGCGTATCAAACCCCATTGTATATGTAGGGCGTTATTGACTATCTGGACTTTATCCAGTCTTTATTTTTCAGCACAGTCTATCGACATCTTATTCATTAATATGAATACAGGCGTTATACAGGTATCAATAGACGTATTCTGGGGTAATGGATACGGCGTATTGATTCATGTACCAGTTTTAGGTTTGTTAATTTGAGTCTCAGACCAAACGAATACACGGAGATAGAATTGCTTCTTTGTTTTTTTTAAGGAATTTACACAAGACCTCGGATGAAAAGGGAAAATTTGATTTCGATGTTGGTTAGTGAATTTAGAAAATCTGGAAATCTTAAGTGTTAGAGTCTTGAAACTCAAGACGGCGCGTTCAAAAACAAAATCTTGGCTTCATAAATGCAAATTGGCAGGAAACACATACGAGCAAAAATAAAGGGAGTTTCTCATTTCTAATTCTTTTTAAATTCCCGTATTTAATGTTTTACATATACAACAAGGAGTTGTATAATTTCATGTGGCTGGGGATTGGAATTAGAAGGTTTACTTGTCCTCTTTTTCACACTAAATACTTAAAATTATGCTCGAAATTAAAAATTTTCAAGCATACTTTTGTGAAATTACATGTGACATAAACCCGACAACAATAACCCTTGATAGATTTTGTGAGGATTTAACCTTTCGTTTCTATAATGTTTACCCAAATTCCACTAAAAAATGACGTGTGCCGGTGATGTTGTAGACTTTTTTGAATTGGCTTGGTATTTCAATTCCGAGGACCACAATAATGAGTATTATGGATTTATCTTGGAGTAACTTGTTTAAATTGGTAAATCATAGGATTTACAACCTAATTGCTATACATGTTGTTGTTTACACTAACTACACCGGTTAGTTGTAATCTCCAGTTTAAACCCTTCCCTCTCATCTTGTAGAGTGTTGATCACTAGAACAACTCCGGAGAGCTAATCCTTTAGGAATTTACACCAACTATTTGTTTCGTTACACCATTACACCTTAACCTACCCTGTTAGATTAAGTTTAATTTACAGTTATTAGTTGCTTAAAGTGTAAAGTCTGTATTTCCCGAGTCTTGTGTCATTTTTTATCTTTGGTGCGGTTGGAAATTTGCACATTGCAAATGGGAATGTATATTAGTAGTCAAAGCTCATGTGATTTTACTACCGTCACAATTAATGGTGAATACGAAGAACGAAGAAATTACCAAAAGAATTATCCAGAATTATTATAATCGTGAAGATGGTAAAACTACACCGAGATTTAAAGTTTAGTTAGTAAAAAAAATTGTTAAAAAAAGAGAGAGAGAGAGAAAGAAAGTTTGAAGATAATCGTTTCGCGAAAGAGCATTACCGAAGGAATCATACGAATGATTAATTATTCGTTGATACGTCGACAAAAATCAACGATGTAGAGTATTGTACAAAGTGGAAGATATCGACACTTACCTTATAGAGTATGTAAAGTTTTGGGATGATTGGGAAGTTGACCGTTACCGAAACGCCAACTTAGGTTGTTGTTTTTAATCTATGACTGTTGATCCCACGCCTTGATCGATTCTTTATGATATAAAGAGTTTGTTACCTTGGAAGAATCCAAAATAACAAAGATTGAGACTTTGTATGTATACCAAAGTGTATGCGGAATCTACACTTTGATACTCTAGAGAAATTTATTAATGGAACAGAAATGATCACAAACACACAATGAACACAAAACACACTGCTTCAATATTATTAAATAATACGAGTACTCTTTAAGTACTGGGGTTACAAAACCTTGAAGCTATTACAAATTTTCTCTAAATGTATCTCTAAAAGTTCTATCTATACTACTCTAGGGATCTCCTTTATAGAAATACAAGGAGCCTTTACATTATATCTAGCTATCTATTTAGGAATAGTTACAATTCAAATCTAAATATCCCGAATTGCTCTCATGCATTCCTATCTTCATTTCATCGCTTTCGACCATTTAGCAGTACATACTTCTTCAACTGGGCAGGTATTAAGTTTCCTTGGCAGTACTATACTTTGTGCTCGGCGTACTAACTCCTTTAGTACTATTGGCAGTTTTAAAGTCTTATGAAGATTTATTTCCTACAATCAAGACGTGTAAAAATTAGTTGTTGTCTTTATCATGGTTACGGTTCAGGAAAATATGTGTCTAGCAACTTGTTTACTTTAGGCTTTAATCGATTTGTTTCTTGATTTTATTTATCGCATCAAATTTACTTCCCTTCACACTAATGATTTGCCATGGTTTTACGCGAATAGGGATAACATACGAAAGCATGCTATCTGTCTATTCAGTGTTCGGCCGGAATGTATGCATGCTTTGTACCTTGTTGGTTTACGACTTTTGGTGAAAGTTAGAAGGTTCCTACCCTATATCATTCTTCATCCTAACCGTTGGTTAAATTCGAATGGGGATGTGACGAACACATCATGTCACTATCCGGGTTCCGGGGTTGTGTATGTGTGCTTCAGCTGCCTTGTTGGAGTGGTACTTCTGGTAAAAGATTGTAGAATGATCAACCGTACTCCTTTCTTTAAAAAAACCCATATTTACCTTTTTAAACTTGTTACTCATTGGCTTTAGTGGTAGAGATGTGTATCCTTGCCAAGCTTATGATATAATACTCATCACGACCGAGCAATTGAGTGAATTAGTTACATGTTACCACGTAGATTAGTTAAGTGATTTGAGTGTTTTTATCTTCCGATTTCGTGAGGTGTTTGGTTGTATACTTGTAATAGATCAAATAAGTGCTTTAATGGAAAATATCCTTAAGGGATACATTTTTGTAAACTTTTGAAAGCTACTTGAGGACAAGTAGGATTCAAGTGGGGGGATATTTGATGACATCATATAACATCTATTTCATAGCATCATTTATCCCATGATATTAACCCGTTTTGTATAGTTATTGTTACTTAATCGTTTATATTTGAGAATTGCAGTAATTATGGAGTAATTGGTGAAAGATAGCAAAAGGGACACATTTTGGAGCATAAACGAAGAGTTCGAGAAAGTCTACTGATCTGACAGCAAATACGCCGTATTATTCTAGACCTATACGACATATCCAAGACTTTGACGAATCAAAAGACCATTGCCTGACTTTGATGAATACGCCGTATCCATGTCAATGATACGCCATATGTAATACTTTGGTCAACAAAGAAGAACAAGCTAGATTTACCCAATACGCAGTATCCATCAAGAAGATACGGCGTGTCCATGCCTACACTTCACTAGATGCCACGAAGGATTTAAGTCCAATACGCTGTATCCAGGAACATCAATACGCTGTATTCAAGATTTATTATACACGAAGCTTCTGGAGGATATCAAACGTGGTCCTTACTCCAAGAAAGCCCAATACGACGTATCCCACATCGGTGGATACGGCGTATCGAACCAACTATCATTCCCTATATATAGATGACCCAAAGTTAAGTTTTTGAGTATGCAAGTGAATCCATAAACCATCAAGTCAACCAAGAAATGATCAGAAGAGCCTAGAAGGTCAGAAAAGATCCTCAAGATTATAGGAAAACTCTTGTAATCTTTGCACAACCAAATACGCGTTCGATCGAGGTTTCTTTACTTTAATCGTTCATATATCAAACTGTATGTATTTTTACAATGACTATCGGCTGATACCTTTAGGTATCAGCCATGTTTATGAAGATCTAATGTTTGGTTTGTTTATCTCAATTGCTTAATTTATCGTTGATTATTATTTATGTTTATCAATTTATATTCGTTTACGTGCTTAAGTATGCGACCTATCATTCAACTAGGTCTAGTCCTATATATTTAATGCGCTGTAACTTCGATGTTGTTTGGCATAGGCTAAGAGTCCGGAATAGCTCTTCATATTGCTATTTATATATCTAGAATCATAGGATCACAAATATTGACCTATCTTTGCCTTTAGAATAGTGAGCTTAGTTGGAATAGCAGGTGACCCTAGGATCAACGAGTACATTCTTATTTCATAGGTAAAGACTCGGATAGTGGACTACTAGTATATAAAGAGCCGTTAAGCAGTAAGTGGGTAAAGTCTCGATTTGCTAGGGTTTTATAAGACCACCGTTAGTTAGATCCTAAGATAGATTATAATCAACAAATGTTTGCTTTATGCGGATGCGTCTAATTGTGACAAGAATAGCGTGTCTAGGTCTTAGGAAGAAGTGTCCCCTAATTCTAGGAATGATATGCCTCTTCGAGATAAGACAATCATTGCACTAAATAAACAAACCTGCGTTTTATGGAATTATTCATGGTTGATACGTTTTCCTTACATTAGTTCTCAACCGTTCCTCTATCGTTTGTTTGTCTTCTTGGGTGTGTTTATTGCTTTACTTGTCATCAAAACCTTAGGTTAGATACACAAAACCGTGCCAGTCTCTCAGGCTAAAGCCCCCCTTTTGCATTTGTTTTAGGTTTAACTTAGATAACTAAAATACTGATAGAATTAGGAATTAACGCTCTCGCTCTTAGTGATCGACACCCTACTTACCACGAAACTCCATCTGACCGGGTACACTGCCCGTTAAAGTGTTTTTTTAGGTATAGTCGGCATAATATAAATAGTAAAACTTGATACATAAATAACACCTACACAATGACATATCAATTGCCACAAGGGACCTACGGGAGGTCATTACGGGGCAGATATTACCGCATGAAAGATCTTCGATTCTGGATTCTATTGGCCAACCATTCTTAAGGATGCGGCAAAATATGTTCAAGGGTGTGATGCTTGTCAACGAGCAAGAAATATTTCCTCACGGAACCAAATGCCCTTATCCAACATTCTTGTCAGTGAAGTCTTTGACATCTAGGGGATTGACTTTATGGGACACCCTTTCCCTCCTCAAGAAAAAACAAATATATTCTTGTAGCTGTTGATTACATTTCAAAATGGGTCAAGGCCAAAGCCCTACCTACTAATGATACCCATGTCGTAGTAAGATTCCTGAAAAAATTATTCTCCACATTTGAAGTTCCGAAGGCTCTAATTATTGATCGTGTGACACATTTTTGCAATTCCCCCCTCGAAAAAATGCTTAAGAAATATGGAGTAACACATAGACTTGCTACTCCATATCATCCCCAAACTAGTGGACAAACAGAGAATACTAATAAAGCCATTAAGCGAATCCTGGAAAGAACAATTAACGGAAACAGAAAAGAATAGGCAGATAAACTGAATGATATCACCTATCTTTCCCCTCTCCCCTCACCTACCCCCTACCCCTTTTCACACACCCACAACTACCAACACCCTATTCATCACAAACCATCCCCCGCTCCCATATTGTTACCCCGCACAATCCTCTTCTCCTTCCACCTTCCGCTTCGTCGATCCTCTTGCCACTCTAATCTTTGTCGTCTTCCCCGCATTTCCAACCTCCCAGCAACCTCACCTCTCCTCCAACTTACAACCCCCTTCTCCATTCTACACCTCTCCCAACCTTCTCCTTTCATTTTCCCCACGTTTCCCTCCACCCCTCTTCCCCTCCTCCCCCATCCCAAATTCTTAACTCTCCTCCCCCCATCCTCCCATATAACCCCCTCCGCAAAGACCTCTTCCCCTCACTCTTTATCAAGATCGTTTTTGTCTTCCTACCCAACCTTCCCGCTCTCCTCCTGCCCCCCCCGCCCACACCTCCCAGCCCTCCCCCTCTCCCAACCATCTCGGCGTACAACTGTTCCCCGATCCCCGCACGATCCCCCAATTACCCCTTTCCCCTTCACCCTCGCCTCCCTCCACCTACATATACCCCGCACGTTCCTTCACCCGTATTACTCGATACTTACCTCATCCCCCTACTAACTCGCCACTTCCTTGATTTGCCTCTATTTTTCTCCCAACCCCTTTTACCCCCACTCCCCCCGCCTTAACTCATTATCCCCCCCCCTTATATCTACCTCCCATCTTCCCCCCTCATCCCCCCTCTCCTCTCCACCTCTTTTTCCCCTCTCGTCATTCCCCCCTCCCCTTTCTCCCTCACATCTTCCCCCCCCCCACTTACCCCCGATTTTGCAATCCCTCTCCCTGTCTCCCAAGAAGAACGTCAATCACAACTCCCCTCATTCTCTACCCACCCACCCCCACACCACACTTCCCACTCTCCCTCTTCTCCCTTACCCCCTCCCACTACCCTCTAACTCACTCTCACCAAGACCCACCCCCACATCCCCCCACCCCCCCACCACCTCTTTCCTCACTCCTCCTTCGCCCTCTTCGTCTTCCGCTCTCCCAACCCCCCTCACCCGTCCCTTGACTCTCCCCCCCCGTCCTTCCCTTCTACCTGCCAAGGACCTCCCCACCCCACGCTTCCCTTCCTCCCTGCCCCCTCTTCTAACCCACCTTCTTTTAAACCTCCCCACCCTCACCCGCCATTCATTCCCACCGCCCTTCTTTTTCCACCCCACCCCGCTCCACCACCCATTCCAAGACTCGCCCTCCCCTCCCCCCCTAGTCCTCTCCGCTCCCACCCCCTCCTTCTCACCACCACATTAACCCCCGTCTTCCTCCCAAACCGATTCCTCCCCTCTACGTCACTGCCCCCGCCACTTATGCATTCCTCCTACCACTGATCTCCTGTCACTTTAACAGATTCCCAAGAACAAATAGGGAACTTAGGTCAAACTTAACCTCTACCAAGAAAAAATTACATTGGTGTACCGATGATACACTATGGGCATTCAGGACAGCTTATAAAACACCTATCGGTAGTACAACATTCAGGATTGTCTATGGTAAGGCATGCCACTTGGAATCGAACGTGAACACAAGGCATATTGGGCCCTAAAAAACATAAATCTTGACTTAGATGCTGCAGGAAAACATAGATTCCTTCAATTAAATCAACTTGATGAATTTTGTACGGATGCTTATGAGCATTCACGTTATATAAAGAAAGGACTAAACATTGACATGATTCTAAAATTATAGATAAGGAGTTTCAAGAAGGGGAGGGGGTACTAGTCTTAATTCAAGATTAAAATTTTTTCTAGGGAAACTTAGAACCAGATGGTATGGACAATATACGGTAAGCAAAGTTTATTCGTATGGAACAATCGAGGTGTTAGGAAGAAATGGAGTTCAGTTTAAGGTAAATGGACACAGGGTAAAGAAGTATCATAGACACAAGATAGAAGAGATTAACGAAGGAGCCCGAGTCTAACTTAAAGACTCGTTAATAAAAAAAAGTGCTTGTCGGGAGACAACCCGTCTTTTATTTAATGAAATTTCTTTTTACATTAGTTGGTTTGCATGTTTCTTACTTTGTTTTGCAGGATCCAAAAGCCAGGAGGCAATTATCGAGACTGGCTTGACTCACAATCATTTGGTAACTCTGCTGAAATTGCAGTAGTTATGGCTTAACAGATTAAGTTTACTCCGTAACCACTATAGTTACGACGTAACCCATTTCAAGGTTACGTCGTAACCCCTTAAAACTTAAAATTTTTATAATTTGATTACGACGTAACCACTATGGTTATGCCGTAACCCCCTTCTAAAATCTTAAAAAATTAAGTTTTAAACATGTCTAAACCTTGTATACGTAAATGGACTTTGTGGGTATGTTCTCTAGAAGCCCTCACGAGACTAAACTCGTCTACTTGGGCCACCAAGTGGTTTAAAAGGCTTGTTGCATATGCTAAATGCAACCGTGATTCCTACGAAAGTCAGTTAGGTTTATATTTCTTGTACACTTCATAATTCTTGTAGAACATTTTATGCTTTGGTTTATTTCTGTGATCACAGGGGATAATGAGCTTGCGGGAAGATGGAAGTAAAGATTTCCGCCAAATTTCAAATTTCAAAGCAATGCTCAGGGAGTTTCTTGTCTTAATTCTACTCTTTTCTTATTATTTCATTTCCTTAATGTACAATAGGGACATTGTACATATCAAGTGGGGGGATGGGAGTAGAATTAATACTTGACGTATGTTTTGCCTTTGATTTTCTAGTTTTCTTTGAAAATTATGCCAATTTTAAAAAAATTTGACAAATTTTTCTTAAATAATTAGAATTAATCTTTGCCGAATGCACATTACACTTTATTATACTTGGTGAGATTTAAGCCTAATATTCCGTTTCCATTATATTACTTAAAAATACACCAAAGTATTGAGTGTGCCGGTAGTATTATAGACTTTAGAACTTGGCATGTACATCATTTCGAGACCTAATTGATTAGCAGGAATAGATAGTTCAAGAAGGCAACACTTAAGAAATCACCCAAATAGCCTATATGTGTGCGTTTATTGACTTGTTACAATGACTTGTCGACTTCCCGTGATAAACCCTTATGTTGCACTCACTGTTAGTGCACGATACCCTAGATCACCCATGTTGAG
>BQNB010188398.1:0-11953 GCA_026074375.1 Tanacetum coccineum | reverse complement strand
ACAAAAGTACAAGTAATGAAAGCTTAAAAAGAAAATGCTTAAAAGAAATGCTTAGAATTAAAGGAAATACAAAACTGAAAGTTAAAACTAAAAACTCCTCTCAGTATAACTACTGTCTTCTACTTCTTTTATAGATGAGTCTTCAAACCTTTGTGCTTGTTGTGTTAGTTTGTGAGAGCAACATCAAAAAATCATCTAAACCGTCCTTTATGCCTTGGGGATTCGTGGGATTGCCAAATAGGATTAGGTTTTTTAGTGGAGGAGGGGGGAGGTGTTTGTTCATGGGGTTTTTGAGGTTACAGGGTAACAGGTCGAAGGCAAACCCGTGAGATTGCTTGTGGGGAAAAAGGGCGGGAAAATTTGGTATAAAAAAGAGAGTGACAGGGTGTGAGTTTAGGCAAATGGCAAGTTTGGCCCTCCATGGTATATGTGTTCCTTGCACAATACGTCCTTGTGGTTATATAACTTTGGGGACTTGGCAAAACAAGTCCCCAAGAGTTATATAACTCTTTGCAGGATTCGTCCTTGGTGTGATACAACTCTTTGGACTTGGCAGTTTAAGTCCTTGGAGTGTATCTTTGCCATATAGGCAGTTTGGCCCCTTGTCTTCTCTTTTCCTCTTTTCTTCTTTATATATAAGTTTAGGGATTGACAATTTCAGTCCCTGAACTTATATTTCTGTGACTTTGGCCTCGGGGTTGACTTGGGTTGACTTTGACTTTGACCAGTTGACTTTTCTGTTGACTTTTTGACTTGATTGACTTTCCGGCTTCGATTTGGCTTTGTCTTTCACAGTCTTTTCTATTCCGAGTCCGGTTTTGTCGTTTTGGCTTTGTTTTTCGTCCTTTTCTTGGTTATCCGTTCCTGCACAATACAATTAGCAAAACAAGCATATATTTGGCATTTTAAGTCCGTTTTTGGTTATTTTAGCTCGTTTTTAAAGGTAAAAGGTATGTGTAATTAAGCATATACCACTTTCTTTTAAAAACAAAAGGAAACTATTTATCATGGTGATTCAAACAAATTCGAGGTATGTAAACTTTGTGGCCTATTCTTGTTCCAGTGATAACTTCTGCTTCAAGGATTTTTGGCAATAATTGTGTAATGATAATTCGAGTTCCGTTGCAAAGACCCGACATTTGATTCATTTTGTAGATCAACATGATTGGTGCACCAACTTTTAATTCAAGGCGATGACGGGGGAAATCTTTGAAGTTATGTAAGTTGAGATATTCATATGGGTAAAGAACTTATGTATCTCCTCTCTCATTTTCATGTGTGTGACATTATATGACTACTGACCGCCAAATTCAAAAAAGAATAACAATTGATATAGTTTAACTTGTGATAGAAAACAACATAACAAATAACTTATTCATAATCAATTTAATCACAAAAAGCTATATTATATCCCAATGTTGAGCGGAGTCAGATCTGTACAATAATAAAATCTTACTTTTCATTTTGCTTCATAAAAACATAACCTTGGGATTACCTCGTCTTCGATAAAGTACGTAAAGTAAGGGAACTAAACGATGGTGTTCAGAGTTTGTGGCCAAATTACTAAGTGCTTTCTTGAACAGAATGAAATCAGGCATACTTATTGCAAGCTCGATAATCTTATTGAAGTACAACTGCAAACAAACCAAATTTGAGAATTTTTAAAATGAAATTTTAAGATGAAACGGTATGATATATCTGAAGCTCTCTAGATAATACATGTTTTACAGTCATTACTCTTTTGTTCAGGCTTTTTAGTCTTTGGTAAAGAAGCAATAATTGCAGATGACTCATAACATCTCCAAATAAGCTCTGCCACATTGCATGCATACTATGGTTGTGTTTGGTTGAAGGATTTTATGGGGGCTTGGGCTTTTAAAATAAGTCGGCTTATAAAATAAGTCTCGTTTGTCACACGGGCTTATGAAAGGGCTTTTAAAATAAGTCGGCTTATAAATTAAGCCTCATAATAAGGGCTAAAAACTTTAGCCCGGGGCTTTTGAACCATAAATTACTTATATACCCACAAAAATATCTAACATATACTAAAAATTTATTTAATTACGTCCTTTTTAGTAATTTTTCAATAATAAGCCCCATCCCATTTGCCAAACAAGTTTTAAAAAAATACAAACTTCAATTTCGGCTTATAATATAAGCCTCAGCCTCAGCCCCAGCCCTAACACAAACCCCAGCCCCAGCCTATTTCGCCAAACATACCCTATATACCATATAAAACCCATCAATACAATTATATTAAGAAAGAACCAACGTTTTTGTATTACCTCATATTGTGTATTTGTTTTGGCATCTACTGAAACGTCTTTATAATTTTTTAGTATATGGCCAACAAATTTTGAATTATCAATTAAAAAGGAGATCATCCTCATAGATGAATACAAACTTGAATCAAGATCATCGTTGATGCCGTCATCTGCATATGATCAACACTTTTTATACATACATGTCCAATACGAACAACCATCAGCTTTTAACCATTGTTTCGGCCATGCATCATGAAGGAGTCGCTCATCATTGTTTTTTAATTGAGCGCATTATATACTTTTCATCAGTTATATACATTGTTTTTTAATTTACCATTAACATAGTTCATCATTATGGTAATCATTAGGGTTTTAAAAAAAGTAGACATACCTTAAACGATCATGTACTTCCCTTTGCTGGATGTTCATTAGTGTAATTTTATAGCATATGTTGTGACAACAGTGTTTTGAGCAGGTTAGTCAACCGTTAACATTGACTTGAGTTTCACTATGTGTTATGATAATTATGTGTTTATGTGATCTTATGTGAGTTGGTTACAAATCCATTGAGCATGATCGTCTCATGATGATTGAAGTTATGGTTGCTATGGAATTTCATTATGTTCACATTTTAGTGACAATAAAAATGATGATAAAATTTTATGTGTGTACGTATTTATATGTATATGTATATGTGTTTAGATTATAGGAATTCGCGAGAATAGAAATTTAGTTAGTAGATTCTAGTACTATTAAGTTAGAAAAATAAAGTATGAAGTGAATATATTTTTAGGTATTTAAAACTAGTTTATTTAGAAGGATGTCTAAATTAATAAAGGTTTTATAAAAATAACAAAATTAAAGGGTTTTATGTAAATAATAATAATAAAAAAATAAGGGGATGTTTGTTCGGCCGGATATGGGAGAAAAAGGGGAAAAAACAAATTTTAGTCCAACTATAACTCTAATTAGGTAATTATCTAAATCTCTTTTCCTTCACTATAAAGAAAAAAAAAGTTTTTTTTATTCAAGATCAAATTGGTGATTTGAGGTTTTCAAGAATTAAGGATCAAGGTATGTTTAAAAACTTTAATTGTTTTAATTTTATTTTTAATTCATGTAACAATAAAGTGATGGATAAATTAGGGTTTCATAAAATCTGTAAATTAATGATGTTAAACTTAATTAGAAGTGTTTAGGGTTTAATCAGAATCATATTGATGTATTCGGTTAGAGTTAGAACGCGATAAAATTGAATTTAGGGTTGAGCAGAATTTTGAGTCATCTTGTTCGAATGTTATCGCATGATTGGTAACGAGATTTTTGATGAATCTTATGTCTACTGATAAGTTCAGCGAGTCTAGTTTCAAGAAAATCTAGCCTCGAAAGTTTTTAAGGTCGAAAAGTCATTCAAATGTTGGTTACACTAAAAGTTGTCAGATCAGTAAATACAGGTCAGATTTAGGTCATGTTTGTGAGGGTAAAACCTATACTTAAAAGTGGAATTAAGCTTATCCCTTTTATAGTATTTAAGTTCCATATGTCTATGGAAAATCCTATAAACATTAGCATCTGAAAGCAAGTTTAAGTATGGTAGTTTGAGTGATATATTTTGGTGTGCAATCAGATCCGAATTAGGACAGTTTTAAAGTTTGATTTTATTTGAGGTAGTTAAATGTATGTCAATTCTTGGGATTCACAAAGTAGTTAATTTACTCATTAATGAACATGGGGGTGATTTTTGGTATAATTTTGATGATCAGTAAGTAAGGGTTTTGGGTACGTAAAGAGAACAATAAATTCTGCATTCTGAGGTAATTGTAAGTAGGTATGTAAAAGTGTTAGTAAGATACTTAAGGTGGGCATGGTATGGGGTGACCCATTAATGGTTAAACTAAAACAATTAGACATCCATCATATGTGTGTTACATGGACTAGAGCTTTTAGCTTGGTCGCGTGTAACCGTGTTTATTTTTTTGTATAGATGCGTGTAGAGATTTGGAAGCTGCGTTTGGGTATCCAGGTGAGTTTCATAGTCCTATTTTACTATGTTTTCTTGGGATGGAAGTGATGCAAAATATGTTTCAAAATGTTTTGATTCTGTGATTATATGGTTCAAGTTACTCATGGACATTTAAGTAGCTATTATATGTTATGTGCTGCATGTTGTATGATGTTGCATTGGTCTTCACCTACTTTGTGGGTAAGAGGTTTCGCCTTCTTGGTGTGGGTATGAACCTGTTTGTGTGCGGATACGGTTCCAAGAGTCTGGGATTTGGGGATGTCGTTCCTCTCCATGACTATTTTTGTTGCATTGGACCGGGGGACACGTTTTGTCCAAATTGAGATTCTTAGTTGCATGATTGCTAGCATGTATAATAGCCAACTTATTTGTCCTGCCATGTTTTGTTTTTTTTATAATCACAATAATTGATTTAAATCTTGTATTGGTGTCGTAAAACCTATGACTCTCACCAACCATTGTGTTGACGTTTTAAGCATCATTTTCAGGTGAGCGTTATGAAGGTGTTGAAGTTAATAAAAGTGGCTAGAGAGACCATTAGGCTGCATTGGAAGTTCTCATTTGATTTTATTTCATAATTGTTTGCATGAATTCCTTGATGTGAATAGTTTGAATAGGGTTGTGAGACATTGTCTTTGTATTGATGAGACCCCTTTTTTCATTAATACAAGATGTCGTTCTTTTGTTTTCGGTATTGTCATGACACATCGTGTCTTTTATATTTAGTTATGCATGTAGTGATTCTCTATTGTTGACACCATTGTGTTGTGATGATATCCATGATGTTACGCCTCGTGTTTTCGCCTTGGCGGGGTGTGACAGATTGGTATCAGAGCCTTTGGTTATAGAGAAGTAGGTGGTCGAGCCTAGACTATAACCTAGGAGTCCTTCATATAGTTGCATTTTAGGGCTTAAGTGTTTATGTACGTATCTACTATACTTTCTCGCTATTCGAAAGATTTATTTTTTCTTAATTTGTCTACTACTATATAATATATATATATAATTTTTCATTATTTGATCTAATAGTATACACCCTTCCTTATTATTTTAGTCAAGGGTCCTCTCTAACGTATTAGATATTACTATGTGTTTAGCTATTAAGTGCATTTTTGTATTCTTGTTTCTTGAGATTTATTTCGACCTACGGGCTACTCGATATCTTATGATTCAAAAGAGGAGCCAATTGAGGAGGAGCCTCTCGAGGAACCGAATGAGGAAGGTTAGTTAGAAGAGTCGGAGAAGGAGGCTGACCCAGATCTCTTGTCGGATGCTCCTTAGAGGCCTGGACCCGAGAAGTCGGGTGATGTTGGATCCCACTCTAGATAGATCTTTACTGCCTGTTAAGGATGGTGAATAGCCTATGTAATCACAAGCTAAACAAAAGTCCAGCCCCGAAAGGTTTTGAGGTCGGGAAGTTAGTCAAATAATTTTCGCAAGAAAAGTTGTCAAAATAGTAAATTCGAGTCAGATTTGGGTCTGATTTTGTGGAGTAAAACCTCTACTTAAAATTCAAATTAGGGCTAGCCAAAAATTAGAGGTCATATATTAGGTGTCTATTAACTCCAATTCAAAGGACTAACGCTAAAACATTTTCTAAGTATTTTTAAGGACGTCAAACTTTTTGGTGTGCGTTTAGATCCAAATCTGAGTACTTTGTAATGATGAATTTATATAAAATAGTTTCACTTAATATTAATTTTTCTAAAAACTTGCAGTAGCTCACAACTTATTAGGGGAGCTATGGGATGTAAGGAGAACCATCAATTAGGTGCTTTAGTATTTTATTTGTGGTCATGAAGTGACTACAAAATTCAGCCAGAAACTGTGAAAGTGGAAGTTAATGAATAAGGTCATATAGGGTATAAAAATGATATGAGAGATGTATCTAAAGGATTATAAACTTATTGTAAGGTTTAGAAGTCCATCATATGATTGTTACATTGGCTTGGGCATTATCCTAACCGAGTGTAACTTGTGTTTTTGTTGTGTTTAGATTTTGTGCAAGATTTTGTCAAGTAGCTGAGCATCAGGTGAGTTTCATAGTCCTATTTTACTATGTTTTCTTAGGATGGAAATGATGCAAAATATGTTTTGAAATGTTTTAATTGCTGTGATTATGTGGTTTTAATTGACGCATGGACTTTTATGTAGCTATTATATGTTATGTGCTAAATGTTATGACTTTGGATCGGGGGTAACGTTCCTACCCATTACTTTGTGACTTTGACTTCGGGTAATGTTCTTACCTATGACTTTGACTTCGGGTAATGTTCTTACCTATGACTGTGACGGACTTTGGGACTTGGATCGTGGTATACGTTCCGTCCTAGATTTGGTTGTTTTGGACGAATACATGTTAGCCTGTATAATAGTTAGCTTAACTGTCCTGCCATGTTTTGTTTTTATAATCACAGTAATTTATTTAAAGCTTGAATTGTGTGTCATAAACCTATGACTCTCACCAACCGTTGTGTTGACATTTTTAAGCATCATTTTCAGGTGAGCATGTTGAGGGTTTTGAAGCTAAAAGTGGCTAGAGAGACCTTAGGATTGCATATGGAGTCTATCTTCTGATTTTCGTTTCGTACTTGTTTATTGGATTCTTCTTGAATGCTGTTTGATTTCTTAGGTTTATGAGGCATGTTAAGTCTATGTATTAATGAGACCCTTTTTCATTAATGCAAGATTTCTTTGTTTTCGGTATTGTCATGACACATCGTGTCTTTTATATTTAGTTATGCATGTAGTGATTCTCTATTGTTGACACCATTATGTTGTGATGATATCCATGAAGTTACGCCTCGTGTTTCCGCCTTGGCGAGATGTGACAGATTGGTATCAGAGCTATTGGTTATAGAGAAGTAGGTGGTTTGGCCTAGACTATAGCCTAGGAGTCCTTCATATAGACGCATTCTAGGGCTTAAGTGTTTAGTATTATAACTATTATGCTTTCCCCTAATTATATAGCTTTTATTATCTTATTTTGTCTAACTTTTATTTAGCTATTTTGTCTACTATTACCTAATATGGTATATATTAATTCCTTACTATTTATAGCTATGTCTCCCTTATCCGTAAGAAGTTTCGTTGGGAACCATTTTCCTAATTGGACTTAAGCGCTATAGAGATCCAAAAGAGGAGCCAATTGGGAAGGAGCCTCTTATGGAACTAAAGGAGATAGGGTAGTTGATCGCTTATTGATGCTCGTAGTTAGCATGAACCCGCGAAGTCGGGTGACTCTTGCGAAGGCAAAGTCAAACCCAAGCGAGGCCCAGCATAAGTTTATTCCGTCTTTTACCTCGTCACGATGCTATTGATTATTTCTTTCGGATATTTTGTATTTTGGAGGCGCTGTGAGACTTTCGTTCCTTTATGTCGTTTTGATTTTATCTTTATATAAGTAAGTATTTCTTTGATGGAGCATCCTTTCTGTGTTATATTAGAGTGGTTTAAGATGTGCAATGTGGTATATGTGCTTATATGTGCATTATCATTGAGAGGTGTAGTCTTGGAAGTAAGTATACGTGTGAAAGGATGCAATTATAATTATGGTGGCCAACATAATTATAAAAGCATCACACACGTAGACTTGTAACAATGATTACATTGATCGGTGTTTGCTTGTTAGTTGGTAGTGCAAGATGTTATATTATGTGCGGTTGTATAAGGAATAGTTATGAAGTTAGTAAGTTTTCCTTCCATCTATCGCTTGCGGATACCCCGGATACCCGTTATTGCTATTATTACGATTATTGAGTTTGTTCGTCTGCTCAATTATTTGCTCAGATATATAACCCTCAGTTTAACATTCCTTGTTCATACCATAACGGTATAGATGATCTAACTTTTCTATTTGGCGTCTTGATGAATATTGGTTGTTAGGATATGCTTCTTTGGATATTGGTACGTTCCATTGGTTATTTTGTTGTATTGATTACTCGTATGAGTATCAAAATTTTCTTTTAAGCGCTAATTGTTCCTAAAGTATTAGTGCAGATCATTACTCTGTTCTTTTTATATCCTTTGGTTTTCGTAACATGTTGCGACATATTAGTACTGACGTTTTTCTATGGTCTTTCTTTTGATCGTAAGTTCGGATTAGTCTTTACGTTCTTCTTTTGGTTCGTAATGTCTTCGCATGAATTTCTCTTGGGCATGCTCACTTCACTATTATGACTATATGGTTCATGGTACTTTCTTTCGCTTTCAAACAATAAAATTATGTTAGAGTCTTTACGGTATTTTATAATCTTTTTTGGTATTACGGTGTCCTTGTTTGAGTAACATATTTTATATTAATGTCGAATTATGAAAACCTTTTGAAGTATATCTTAATGGTGTTTGGGGAAAACTATTTTGAAATGATTTTATGAATACAACACATTTATGGAAATGTCTCTTTATTGTGCTTTTAGAACCTATGTTTACAATAAATTTTGAAACAATATGATAATTGGTTGACTGACAAAACTATTTTTTTAGATAATAATTATGAATAAGATATGATAATATTTTTTTTATGATTGTTTTTGATAAATTTTATAATTATAAAAAGGATGTTTAAAGTAATTTATATGGGTAAGATGCGATACACTGTTAAATAACTATCTCTGAATTTTATGACAACTATGATTAAAATGAATTTTATAAAGATTATATTTAAGACGATTTTTTTAAATGATTTTTTTATAATTAAAACGACTTTCTTTATTATTATAAATTAATTTTTATAAAAACATTATTTAGTTGGTTCTTTCGAGTAAAGTCGGTTATTGGTATAAGAATCATATCTTTTCATTTATCAATCTTGATACGTATTGTTATTCGTTATGTGTCTATTTTGTCGTGGTACGCTTGTTGATTCTTTCGTTTGCGTTTTCTATCGGTACATATATTATATCCTTCCTTTTAAGGATTCTTATGACATTTGATCCGCATCTATTTTCATATGTGAAATCCCTTATATGTATTCTAGCCTTTAATTTGGTATTCGTTTGCTACCCTTTTCGGTATTTCGTAACCCTTAGAAGTCATTGATATACGTTTTATCTGACCAAGTCACTCTCTGTGGGGAGCACCTGTGTTGTTCAAAAGAAGGACGGTTCATTTTGAATGTGCATAGACTATCGAGAGTTGCACAAGCTAACCACCAAGAATCTCCCCAGGATCGACGACTTATTCGACCAGTTACAAGTTTAGCGTTATTTCTCTAAGATAGTTATTCATTCCGGTTACCATCAGTTAAGAGTACATGGAGAAGATATTCTCAAGACGGCATTTAGGATGCGATATGGACACTTTGAGTTTACGGTTATGCCTTTTGGGTTAACTAATGCACTAGCGGTTTTCATGGACTTAAAGAACCGGGTGTGCAAGCCGTATTTAGACAAGTTTTTCATTTTGTTTATCGATGATATCTTGATCTACTCGAAGGCTAAGGAGGATCACGAGGTTCATTTGAAGTTGGTGCTGGAGCTGCTGAAGAAGGAAAAGTTGTTTGCCTAGTTTTCCAAAAGAAGTGTGTTTCTCAAACACGTGGTTAACAGCAATGATATTCACGTAGACTCTAGTAAGATAGAAGCAATGAAGAATTAAAAGTACCTAAGACGTCATCCGGGATACAATCATTCTTGGAATTGGCAGGTTACTACCGACGTTTCATAGTAATATTTTCTAAGATCGCTAAACCCCTTACTTCACTGACTCAGAAGAATAAGAAGTAGGAGTGGGCCAAGGAACAAAAGGAAGCTTTTCAGACGTTGAAGGGCAATTTGTAAAATGCACCAATATTGTCATTGCCTGATGGATCCAAAGAGTTTGTAGTTTACCGCGACGCGTCAAATCAAGGACTAGGTTGTGTACTCATGCAAAGAGGCAAGGTAGAGAACGCGACAACAGAAATGCTGTGTGACCTGAACCAACTAATAGAAAGGAAGGAATGTGGAGGTATGTATTTATTATGGGTTTCATTAATAGGAGATGTAAGGACATTAATGATGGACGAGGCTCATGCATCAAGGTACTTGGTAAATTCTAGAGCGGATAAGACATACTGTTAGGATCACATAAATGGACCCGAACAAAGAAGCTTCGGTCACTCGAAGAAACAAGACAAAAGTCTAGCTCGTTAGTTGGTTAATTATTTAATGTAAGTGGGCTAACAAATAAAAAGCCTAAAAAGCCCAACAAAAGCCTAGAATGGGCAAAACCTTGTTAGTATATATACACCTAGTTTAGTCAAAATTAGGTTAGCAACTTAATAATATTTTTCATCTTTAGAGTTTGTAGCAACTCTTAGTTTTTCTTTCAATCATCAATAAAGTTCTTAATTTTATGCATCTTGATCCTACACTTAATTGTTAAGGATTCGTATGAATGATCATGGAACCTACATAAATACAACCTCATTCACTAAGTTTAGACTCTACGAAAGCAATTAAGATAGGATGAGAGAATTGTTAAACTCATAGTTTTGCAGGTTTATAAAAGAATTAAATCTTTCTTAAGTGTTGTACAAGTTTTATTCCTGTAACTGGGCGATTGACGCCGTCAGGAATATCCTAACCCCGTCACAGGTGTCGCGGTGATGGCTTCGCGTGTAAATCGTGACGCCGTTTCCACACTCTGTGAAAACTCATTTTTTGTTTTTGATGAAAAATTTCCTGCACTCATCTTTATAAGTTATTTTCTTGTACAAAATGATGCATAACAACCTGAGAATTAACAATTCAATCATATGACTTGAAACTGACGCGAATTAATCTAAACAATTTATTTCAAATGTTTGAATTTGGTTCTAAAAACCGGATATTTCCCCTACACTTATTTTGTTACAAAATACCTTTGATTGCAAATAAGACAAAGTTACAAACAAACAAAGCATGATTACAAACTAATTCAAACATAGTAAAACAAACAATAAAGAATTAAAATACACAAGACACTCCTAATATGCGGGAAAAGTAAATATTGGGTTGCCTCCCAAAAAGTGCTTTTCTTTATTTACGAGTCTTGTAGTTAGACTCAAAGTCACACGTCCTTATGTGACTTCTCCTTTGTGTCTCTTGGACTCTCTTTCCAATTTCATTAGGTGTCGAATTTATTTGCTTATACTTTCGTCTTCTCTATACTCGGGTCCTAAAGTCAGGTTATCTGAGTAATAGGTTTTCCCACGGTCATCGTTATTCTCAAGGACAAAGGGTTGTATGGAATCGGTATTTACATCCTTAAAATCTTTATGGTTAAACGTTTCCATCTTATGAGGCATCTTAAATGTGATTTTCTCGTTATCTTTTTCGAAAGTAACCATTCCCTCTTCCTGATCATAAACAAGACATGTTTTTCTTACAAATGGTTTTCCAAAGACTACTTCTCCTAGGTGGTGATCTATAATGCTAGTGATGTCCTCTAAAATCATGAAATTGCATTTGTACGTGAAGTTTCCTACGAAAACTTTTAAACCCTTGACCCTTCCTACAAAGTTGTTGTTCTTACTAGGGTTGGATGGTTTCTGTCTCGACTCTAGCTCTTTAATAATGATCCCTTTGTAATGTTGTTTAGACATAACATTAATTGGTGATTCTGGATCGATGTAAGCTTGTCTTTTAAGGAAGTGACCAATCATGCAAGAGATCTTAATGTTATTTAAGTTTCCGGTTCTTAT
>BQNB010188393.1:0-11953 GCA_026074375.1 Tanacetum coccineum | reverse complement strand
ATGTTAGCTGACTCTAAGTTACCTACCACATTTTGTGCTGAAGCAGTTAGTACTGCTTGCTATGTATAGAATAGGGTCTTAGTAGTCCAGCCTCATAACAAGACATCTTATGAACTTTTTAGAGGTTTTAAACCAGCTCTAAGCTTTATAAAACCATTTGGATGTCATGTTACCGTTCTTAATACTTTAGACAGTTTAGGCAAGTTTGATGGCAAAAGTGATAAAGGTTTCTTTATTGGATATTCCTTGAGTAGTAAAGCTTTTAGGGTATACAACACTAGAACCAGAAGGGTAGAAGAAAACTTGCATATTGGGTTTTTAGAGAATAAGCCTATGATATAAGGGAATGGTCCAAAGTGGCTGTTTAATATGTATTATGTATCAGTTGCTACAGGTACAATCATTAATAAATCTGCAGGTACACAATGAGAACTTAATGTAAGTACATCAGAAGAAATCAGTCAAGATTGCATT
Organism: Tanacetum coccineum; assembly: GCA_026074375.1. NCBI lineage: Eukaryota > Viridiplantae > Streptophyta > Magnoliopsida > Asterales > Asteraceae > Tanacetum > Tanacetum coccineum. The sequence continues at coordinate 11,479 of BQNB010188393.1, read as the reverse complement.
GTGATGCCAATTTGGAAAGATGCTTCATATTTTGATTCACTTTCAAATGATGTTGATAATGGTGAACCAAAATATGCTGCTGATGATCAAAAGCAGGTTGAAGATAATGAGAATGATGCAAAAGATAAGTTTGATGATGATAGCAGTCCTAAAGAAGTTAATGTTGCTGGACCACATGTTAACAATGCCAGTCCTGGTATTACTACTGGTAGCTTTAAACTTAATGTTGTTGGTCTAACAGTTAATACTGCTTGTTCATATGATCAAGATAGACCTAAAGATATGTTCACTATATGAGCTAGTCATACACTTGAAGCCACTCATGTTGAGTTCTTCAGGATTTAAAGGAGTGTATTGTAAGCCGACTAGGACTCTTTAGTCTATAAAAGGAGGCTCTAGGGCATTAGTTAAGATAAGAGTATATGAGTTTATAAGTTTCCATAGTTGTCAAGTCGATCTAGAGAAGCTTCAAGGTTGTAAACCTTAGTACTAGTTAAGAGTGCTCGTATTATTAATCTAATAATATTGGAACGTTTGGTTATATCTTGTTCATTCATATTTACTGTTTCATTTTTATTACTTCTAGAGTATTAAGGTGTAGATTCCGCATACACTTTAATATACACACAAAGTTTATACAACAGGTTATTTTAGATTTATCCAAGGTAATTTAACCTTAGACAACATAAGGAATCAATCAAGGATTAGGATCAACAAGTGGTATCAGAGCTTTTGCTTTGAGAAACTTTGATCTATAAGTCATGGAATTTGAATCTGCACATGATAATACTACTGCTAAGCTACCCATACTCAAACTAGGTGAGTATGAGATGTGGGTGATAAGAATTAAGCAGTACTTCTAGGTACAAGACTATGCTCTATGGGAGGTCATAGAGAATGGTAACTCATAGGTGTCTGTACCACAAACAGCTCAAGAGAATGGTACTTCAGTTACAAAGATGTTTGTACCTATAACTGCTGAAGAAAAGACTAACAAGAAGAATGATGTGAAGGCTAGAAGCTTGCTACTCATGGCTCTTCTCAATGAACATCAACTTACATTCAGTCAGTACACTGATGCTAAAACAATGTTTTCTGCCATCAAAACACGATTTGAAGGTAATGAAGCTACTAAGAAAACACAGAAGACACTTTTGAAGCAGCAATATGAAAATTTTAGTTGCAATCAAGCACAGAGAACCTCTTGACTCTATTTTCAAAGAACAGGCTTCAAGAAGAATTGTTAGTAGGCTGCAATTTTGGTGTGGTCATCTCTCAAGAAGACTTAAATTCAAAGTTTTTGAGCAGCTTGCACCCTGAGTGGAACACTCATGTAGTAGTATGGATGAATAAGCCTGAAATTGAAACTATGAGCATTGATGATTTGTACAACAACTTCAAAATTGTTGAACAAAAGGTAAAGAAATCTGTTGGTGCAAGTAGTGGTGCCTAAAACTTAGCCTTTATGACTGCTTCCGATACTCTAGTAGTACTAATCATGTTAATACTGCTATACCTGCATATGAAGTTAGTACTACTAGCCCTGATGTTAACACTGCTAGTCCTCAAGTTAGTACTGCTAGCTTCAGTGATAATGCTTTGTATGCTTTCATGGTTGAGAATCCCAATGGTTCTAATCTCCTACAACAAGACTTAGAGCAAATTTATGAAGATGATCTGGAAGCAATGGATTTGAAGTGGCAACTCTCTCTGCTAAGTATGAGGGCAAAGAGGTACTATCAAAGGACAAGCAAGAAAATTTCATTAATGCTAATGATAACTAGCTGGGGTTATGATAAATCCAAGTAAGAAGTGTTTCAACTGTCATAAGATGGGACACTTTGCCAGGGAGTGTAGAGCACCAAGAAGCAAGGAGGGTCAGTTCAGAAATCAAGACAACACTAGGAAGCAAGGAAATAATGGAGACACATCTTCAAAGGAAATGTTGGCTATAGATGGTGTAGGTTTTGACTGGAGTAACATGGCAGAAGAATAGGTTCAGACAAACATAGCTTTAATGATGTTTTCAGACTCTAAGGTATACACTGATCAAACTTGCTCTAAAACTTGTCTAAAAAATTATGAAACTCTTAAGAAATAATGTGATGATTTAACTGTTAAGCTTAATCAAACTGAATTTATAGCAACTACATATAAAAGAGGTTTAGCAACTCTAGAAGAACAACTTATCACTTATAGAAAGAATGAGGTTCTTTTTAGTGAAGAAGTTAGAGTTCTTAAAAGGGAAGTAGCTTGCAAAGACTATGAAATAAATGTGCTTAAAAGTGAGTTTGAAAAAAGTTAAGCAAGAAAAAGAGGGTATTGAATTTAAAATTGAGAAATTTGATAAAGCCTCAAAAGACCTAGACAAGTTGTTAGAGAGTCAGATATCTGACAAAAGTAAAAAGGGTTTGGGGTATAGTGCTGTTCCTCCACCTTATCATTTAATCTATAATAGAACTAAAAAGCTTGATCTGTCTTATTCTGGTCTTGATGAATTCAAAGGGCCTGAATTCAAAGGGTATGGTTCTGAGGATAGAAAGAAAGAGTCAAATGTTGTTTGTGATAAGAAATTAGATGATTCTAAGGAAAATTCTAATAACTCTTTGGTAAAAGAACAAGTATCAAAAGACACAAGTAGCTATGTTGAAGTCTCACTTAATGTTGATTAAAGAAACTATTTTCCTGTTGATAATAAGGTAAGTCTGTCAAACCTAAAAAATCAATAAAAAACCCCGTTAAAAAGTCAATTAGGTATGCTGAGATGTATAGATCATAAACTCCTAGGGGGAATCAAAGGAATTGGAATGGGCAGAACTCCAATCAACTAGGAAGTGATTTTGTGATGTATAACAAAGCTTGCTTTATTTGTGGGAGTTTTAATCATGTATAGGCTCAATGCAAATACCATCAAGATGGAAAAGGAAGGTAAAATGGTAATAATTATAATAGGACGAACTACAACTATACTATCAAAAGAACTCACCCTAATGCTCAAAGAAACATGGTTCCAAGAGCAGTTTTAATGAAAATTAGCCTAAAACCATTTAATACAGCTAGGACAGTTAATACTGCTCATCCCAAATCAAAGTTTTAGTGTAAAACCAATGTCATATTTTTCCTAAAATAACACAATCACTGTAAGAAGACCCTTTCAAATCTAAACAACATTATGCTAACAAAAGGTTTTACACATAAAGATTAATACAGCCAAGGCATAACAGTTAATACTGCTAGGCCTAAAATAGTTAAAACTGCTAGGCTAAATTTTGCAGTTGTTAATGCTGTTAGGGTTAATCAGGAAAATGCTGTAAAGGCCTCAACATGTTAGGTTTAGAGACCTACCAAACCTAAGAGTGCATCAATCACCTTGAAGAAACATAACTACATTGATGCACGAGGCAGATCTAAGTCAGTGATGGCTTGGGTCCCCAAAGGAATCTAATTTCCTTATTTTTTTATGTGCAGGGCAATCCACAAACAAGATGATACAAGGATTTGGTTAACATGGATGCTCAATGGCACATGATGGTAACATAGCTTATCTCTTATATTTCAAGAAATTTGACGAGTTATGTTACATTTTGGAGGAGAGCACATGGTGTGGTGTAGAAATTCTGGTAAAGTGGAACACTTAAAAATTTGATAGTGCTTTATCTTAAAGATGTAACTTTTGCCAATGAGTTAAAATTCAATCTGTAGTGCTCACAAAATGTGACAAAAAGAACTATGTCCTTTTTACTGACACTGAATGTCTTGTCTTATCTCCTAATTTTAAGTTGCCTGATGAAAGTCAGATACTTCTTAAAATTCCTAGAAAGGACAACATGTACAGTTTTGATATGAAGAACTTTGTTCCTAAAAAGAGACTTTAACTTGTCTTATTGCAAAGGCTACATCAGATGAACAATTGCTCTGGCATAGAAGGCTTAGTCACATTAATTTTAAAAACATAAACAAGCTTGTTAAGGATAATCTTGTAAGAGGATTGCCTACAAAACGTTTTGAAAATGACCAAACCTATGTTGCTTTCTTAAAAGGAAGTCAAACACAGAGCTTCTTGTAAGCTCAAGTTCTAAATCCAATTACTAAGCTTTGTTTTATGCTTCATATGGATATGGTTGGTCCAACTTTATAAGTAGTTTAAATGCATAAGAGTATTGCTATAGTAGTCATTTTGATGATTATAGCAGGTTAAACATGGGTTTCTTTTTTAACAACTAAAGGATGAAACAATGAGATCCATAAGAACTTATCAAAGATAATAAGAAAACCTAGTGGATAAGAAAGTGAAAAATAATCAGAAGTGATAATGGAACAGAGTTTAAGAACAAAGTTACGGATGATTTTTGTAGAGAAAAAGGTATTAAGAGAGAATATAGTATAGCCATGACTCCTCAGCAAAATGGTGTGGCTAAGAGGAGGAATAGGACCACTAATTGAGGGGCCCCCCAGCTAGAAACAAAGTAATTACTCTAAGTAACCTACCACATTTCGGCTGAAGCAGTAGTACTGCTTGCTATGTAACAATAATAGGGTCTTATAAGTCAAGAAAAGCCTCATAACAAGACAACCTTATGAAACTTTTAGAAGTTTTTAAACCCCTGCTCTAAGCTTTATGAAACCATTTGGATGTCATGTTACTTTTCTTAATACTTTAGACAATTTAGGCAAGTTTGATGGCAAAAGTGATGAAAGTTTCTTTGTTGGATATTCTTTGAGTAGTAATGCTTTTAGGGTATACAACACTAGAACCAGGAGGGTAGAAGAAAACTTGCCTATTGGGTTTTTAGAGAATAAGCCTATGATAGAAGGGAATGGTCCAAAGTGACAGTTTGATATTAATTCTCTAACCCAATCTATGAATTATGTACCAGTTACTGTAGGTAGAATCATTAATGAATCTGTATGTACACAAGAAGAACTTAATGCAGGTACATCAGAAGAAATCAGTCAAGATTGCATTGTGATGCCAATTTGGAAAGATGCTTCATACTTTGATTCACCTACCCAGGATGTTGATAATGGTGAACCAAACCTGCATGCTTAGATGTCAAAAGCAGATGGAGATGGTCCAGATAATGAAGAAAGAATAACAAGATAAGTTAGATGAATGTTAGCAAACCTAAAGATGTTAATTGCTGCTGGACAACATGTTAATACTACGCCAGATCCTGATGTTAATCAACTGAATTTAAACTTAATACTGTTATACATCAGTTAGTACTGCTAAGTTTCATATGAACAAGATAGTTCAACCTAAAGACATGGTACACTATGGGAGGGAGCAAGTCATACACTTGAAGCCACTCATGTTTGAGTTCTTCAGATGAAGATGAACCAGAAGTTGATTTGGGAACATAACAAATTCCTATACATACCAACCAGCTCTTAATAAAAAGAATTCATAAAGGACTCACCCCAATTGAAAATGTGATTGGTGATGTGAATTCACTGTTCAGACAAAAGAATACTAAACCTACTCTAAATAATGGTTTCTTAGTGCTGTATATAACAGAAAACATATGATCCCTGAATACTTGTTTATAGCTGGTTTCCTATCACAAATTGAAACCCCACAAGCATTGCTAAAGCCTATCTAATTCATCTTGGGTGGAAAGCAATGTAGGAAGAACTTCCTGCAATTTCAAACCTAACAGGTTTTGGATACCTTGTGGAATTTGCTATTGGAAAGAGAGCCATTGGAACAAAATAGGTCTTCAAAAATAAGAAAGATGAAAGAGGGATTGTGATTAGGAATAAAGCAAGGTTGGTTGCACAGAGTCATAGACAAGAAGAAAGTATTAACTATGAATAAGTTTTTGCTCCTATGGCAAGAATTAAGGCAATAAGATTGTTTTTAGCCTATGCTTCTTTTATGGGTTTTGTGGTATATCAAATGGATGTGAAGAGTGCTTTCTTATATGGAACTATTGAGGAAGAAGTTTATGTTACTCAACCACCAGGATTTAAAGATCTTGACCATCTAGACAAAGTTTACAAGGTGGTCAAGGCACTTTATGGTTTGCATCAAGCACCAAGAGCATGGTATGAAACCTTGGCTAACTATCTATTGGGTAATGGGTTTAAAAGAGGCAATATTGATCAGAAATTATTTATCAAGAAGCAAAAAGGAGATATTTTGCTTATATAGGTTTATGTTGCTGACATTATCTTTGGCTCTACAAACAAGGATCTATGTACTAGATTTGAGAAGCTTATGAAGGATAAGTTTCAGATGAGTTCTATGGGAGAACTTACTTTCTTTCTAGGGTTACAAGTACAACAGAAGGAAGATGGAATATTTATCAGTCAGGAATACAATTTTTAGCTGTGATTTATGAAGAGAAAATCAACTAACACTGGTGTGAAGTCTGCTTCAATTCCAGTTGATTTGGAAAAGCCTTTAGTCAAAGATGGAGATGCTGATGATGTTGATGTACATCTCTATAGATCTATGATTGGATCTTTGATGTATCTTACAACATCTAGGCCAGATATCATGTTTGCAGTATGTGCATGTGCCAGATTTTAAGTTACACCAAAGACATCACATCTCTTTGCTGTAAAGGGAATTTTTAGATATTTGAAAGCAAACCAACATTAGGCTTTAGAATTCCCTGGGAGATTTCTCCATTTGAAATAGTTGCATATACTGATAGTGACTATGCTTGGAGCAACCAAGATTGGAATCACAACTAAGGTTGTCAGTTTTTTGGAAACAGTTGATATCATGATGGCATTGTAAGAGGAAGGCAAACTGTGGTTGCCAATTCTACAACTGAAGCTGAATATGTCGCTGCTGCTAATTGCTGGATGTGACAAGTACTCTGGATCAAAAAATCAATTGCTAAATTATGGTATTAATTTCATGAATACTACATTAATATGACAATAATAGTACTATCTTCATTATTGAAAATCCTATTCAACATTCTAAAACAAAACATATAGAGATTAGACATCATTTTATAAGAGATTGCAAAATGCTAAAAAGTTTTAATTGACAAATGGTTAAAATTCATATGAATTAAATGTTGCAGAACTTCTTACAAAAAGGTTTTGATGCTATGAAGGTTTCAGTACTTCTAGTCCTCAAGTATAGGAATGCTTAATCCTTAATGTCTACATCCTCTTAATGTTTTTTATAAATTTTTTGTAAAGGATTAGTACTGTTAGTCTTGTCAATTAGTACTGCTAAGTATAATTAGTATTGCTAGTTATACTTAAGACTGCTTGTTAAAACTATTGGTCATACTTAATGCTGTCAAGAAGAAAATAATTTTATTGTGTATTTTTGGCTATGGACTAACACCTGCAGGTTAAGCATATTGAATACCTAATGTTGAATGCTTCACCTTTGAAGTAATGTTTGAGAGGAAGTTAATGTTCTTAGATCACAGCTTTTAACCTTTATTCATGGGTTATGCATAAATATGGATCCTCATGAATTCTCACATATCTATCTAGTCTTTTCTAGTGTGCTTGTGATGAATAGAGGCATGTTGTTGTATAATTATTGAAGACTGAGTTAATACTGTTAGATATCACTTAATAACTTGCAAGGCAGAAAATTACTAACTTACCTAGACATAAAAAAGTACTGTTGGGATACATGAGAGCTTAAGTTAACAACTGTTGAGCAAATTCCTTATCCTTAAAGTAATTGATTTAAAGAGGAGGCTACTTATGTCATATAAAGTCCAAAGCATGGATGGAAGGATATGTTTATATCAAAAGTGTGTAAAAAGAATAAAACATCTAGCATGTCAAAAGATATCGTACACTTAATATACCTCAGTCTGGTGTCCCCTGTAAATTTGGTGATGTGCCTGTCCCATACGAGAGTTGAGTGACAGAATGGAAGGGCAACCACTACTGTTCTCGCTTAGCACAGAGTAGGACAATGGGTAACATCAAATAAGACCCAAATCCATGTCAACACTTAAAAGGATCAAAGTTTTCATATGGAAATGGTTCAGTATTGGTTCCCAGTGTTAAGATATCATATTGGGGGAAGTGAGATGCTCAAACCTAGTTACACACTACAAAAAACAAGTAAGTGGAAGTGGGGAGGACAGTATGAAACTATTGGAATTGATGGAACTGTGTACAAAACTGTCAGAAATGTTGCATAAAAACAGATAGAGTGATTTGGTGAGCCAAAAGAAATGAGAGATTAAGTGAGCTTAAAATAGAAAGAGAGATATGTGAATAAAAACAGAAATGAGTGATTATGTGAGCAAAAAGAATTGAGAGATATTGTGAGCATAAAAACAAAAAGAGAGCTTGTGAAAGAATCAATTGATGATATAATCCTTTTTTGGAAAAGAAATTAAAGTTAGTGCTGGTAACTTAAAACTTAATGCTGTTAGTCTTAGTTTATTGGGTTACTTACTACTATTAGGCATAACATTATGCTATCAGTTTAAGTTAATGCTGCTAGGCCAAATTTAGTGCTGCCAGTTCAAGTTAATGCTGCTGAGGGTGATTCTATAAATACTCGATTCATGGGTTTTCAATTTGATTTCTTTATTTCGAATTCAATCATTCAAACACTCTCCTAAACCAATAAACCCTAACTCAATTCATCTTTGTCATCAAAACAACAACACAAGTCCAACCCTAACTTTTGCCGATACTCATAACATGGTCCGCATTCTTGGACAAACCTATGAAAGTGATGGGTTATCAATGAGATTATTGGATTTTCTAAATGTAATCAGATTTGTTATGCATTGATTGTCAATCCTATCATCTACACATCTTGCATTTAATAGTTTTGGGCAACGGAAAAGGCAAACACTGTCAATGGTGAACGTTAGTTACAAGCCCTAATTGATAAGAAGAAGGTGATCATCACGGAGTCAAGCATTAGAAGTGATCTTCACTGGAAGATGCAGGAGGTACTACTGATTGTTTGCCACTGCTACAATTTTTGAAGAACTGGCAAGGATGGGGTATGAAAAACCTTCTCAAAAGCTTACATTTTTATAAAGCTTTTTTTCTTCATTTACCATAACATCAAAAATATACTTGGACAGGTTAAATTTTTGGTTTGTGGCCAAGCATATGATTGCAGAGGCCATAGTGCTACTAAATTCATTCCAGGAAGTTGACTTAGCACTAAGGCATTGCAATATGGTATGAATTAAGAACTTCCATTGTGGAGAAAAGAAATCTTTATAAAATGTAAACTTTTGAGAAGGTTTTTCATACCCCATTCTTGCCAATTCTTCAAAAATTGTAGTAGTTGGCAAACAATCAGTACCATCTGCATCTTCTAAGTGAAGATCACTTCTAATACTTGTCTCTGTGATAATCACTTTCTTCTTATCAACTAGGGTTTGTATCTGACGTTCTCCATTAACCGTCTTTACCTTTGCTGTTGCCCATAACTGTTCAATGCAAGATGTGTAGATAGTAGGATTGACAGTTAAAGCATAATAAATTTGGTTAGCATTTAGAAAATTAATAATTTCATGAAACCCATCACTTTCAGCAGGTTTTTCCAAGAATGCTACCATGTTGTGAGTGTCAGGAAAAGTTAGGGTTGACATTGTTTTGTGTTTTGATTATTAAAGATGAAATTGAGTTAGGGTTTACGTTTAGAGAGCGTTTAAATGATTGAAATCGAATAAAGAATCGAATGGAACCCTGAATCGAAGTATTTATAAAATCACCCTCAGCAGCATTAACTTGAACTGGCAGCACTAGATTATGTCTAGCAGCATTAACTTAAACTGACAGCACTATGTTATGCCTAACAGTAGTAAGTAACCCGGCAGCAGTAACTCAACAGCATCAGCATAAGCTTAGCAGCATTAATGTATACCAGCAGTAGAAACTTTATGCTTAGCAGCATTAAGTTATATTACCAGTATTAACATAAGGCTAACAACATTAAGTTTGAGTTACCAGCATTAACTTCAATTTCTTTCCAAAAAGGACTTCTATCATCAATTAGTTCTTCTCACAAGCTCTCTTTCTGTTTTTATGCTCACAATATCTCTCAATTCTTTTTGCTCACAAAATCACTATTTTCTGTTTTTTTATTCACACATCTCTCTTTCTGTTTTTTAACTCACAACATCTCTCTTTTCTTTTTGCTCACCAAATCTGACAATTTTGTACAAAGTTCCATTAATTCTAATACCCACTTCCAAGTGTGTAACCTCTTGAGAGAGGTGGATCATTAGACTGTTTAGATGCAACCTCATTCCTAGTTTGAGCATCTGCATCTCCCAATATGGTAACATGACACCTGGGACCACTACCTGAACCAATTACCTAAGGACTTAGCTCATTAAGTGTTGCCATGGATTGGGTCCTATTGATGTTACCACTGTCCTGCTCTGCATCTAAGCTAGAAGCAGTAGTGGCATCCCTTTCCATTCTGTCTTCCCACTCCTTATAGACAGTCTCATTTGCAACAAGGTTAATAGGTCCACTAGACTGAGATATCTCAGTGGTCCTTATGGATTTCCTAGGTTTGTGGGTCTTTTTGTGTTGATATGATGATGGAACAATGATTGGTTTCTTTATGATAGAGTTGAGTAAATGTGGATGTGGGTTGGGGATCAGTGGGTTGTCCTGACCCTTCATCCATATCTACTTGATGTTTCAATCACTTTCATTCATTCTTAATTGACCTCCCCTCAAATAATGCTTCAGAGGTTAAGAATTTGCTCAACAGTTGTAACTCTAATGATATCCCAACAGTACTGATATCCCAGCAGTACTAACTTTGGCTCAGCAGTACTAACTTTTGTCTGGCAGTACTAATTTTCTGCCTAGCAGTATTAACCTTACAACTACTAGTTTTAACTTCAAACCTCATCAATCATTACTCCAACAAATTTTAGCTTCAAAGATTGAGTAATCCAATGCTAGCAATCAAAAAGTTAAATCTGCTAATATCAAATGCCTTTGTGAGAAGATCTGCAACATTGTGGTCTGTGTGAATCTTGATCACTTGAATCAACTTCTTCTCATAAGAATCTCTAATGAAATGGTGCCTAATCTCAATGTGCTTGGTTTTAGAGTGAAACACTAGATTCTTCACAATACAAATGATGCTTTCATTATCAATGTAAATCTTGGTGTTCATGAAGTTGAACCCATAATCAAGCATTTGATTTTGAATCCATAACACATGCCCATACCGATTTGCAGCAGCAACATACTCTGCTTCATTAGTAGAATTGGCAACTATAGTTTGCTTTTTACATTGCCATGAAATCAACCTTCTGCCAAGAAATTGACAACCTCCTGTTGTGGATTTCCTTTCAAGGCTAGCTCCAGCATAATCACTATCAGAAAAGGCTTCCAGGTCAAATGGTAAATCTCTAGGATACCAAAGGCCCAATTCAGGCGGACCTTTTAAGTATGTAAAGATCCTCTTCACTGCATGAATATATGAGACTTTAGGAGTAACTTGGAACCTTGCACAAGCACAAACAACAAACATTATGTCAGG
>BQNB010188392.1:0-11953 GCA_026074375.1 Tanacetum coccineum | reverse complement strand
ATAAACAAGTAAAACACAAAGTCAGCAACAACACCACCTAAAAACCGCCGCAAACCGCAACAATCCACAATGCAACAACAAAAGCACAAGCTTCAAACTAAATCAACTTATCAGTGCTTCTTCAAATGACAAATATTTTTTTAGAAAGAAAGATAGGCATATTGTATCTACTCTATCACTTCTCATTTATATGCATAATCAGATTCTTATTTTACAAAATAACAAAACATTACTGCCAGTGATACATCATGTCATACTGTATGGCAGTGATACATCATGTCATACTGTATGGCAGTGATATATCTTTTCTTACTGTATGATACTGTGCTCCTTAAAAATGGGTAGGAAAAAAAAAATTAAATCGCTATGCATTAGTAGCGATCTACCGAAAAAAATACAAAAATCATCTGCCACTTGCTGCCACAGTGGGTCCCTCCTGCAGAAAAAAGTCAATCGCTAGTTATGTGTAGCGATCTACCATATACGACAAAATTAGGGCACACTTTTTAATATTTTCAAATATCTAGCACCTTAGAAAGCCAACATGTGTTCTTTTTGTAGATCGCTACAACTTTGTAGCGAATTAATGGGTTACTTTGGAAAATAGATTCAAGTAGGTCTCTGCAAGAAAATTATTTTTCAAATGGGTCATCCAAGTAATTTTCGCTTGTTTAATTTTGGGTGTAGACAATTTTATATTAAACGATAAAACTATTAGAACTAATAAGATCATCTACATCGGTATAATTTTGTGTGTTATTATATAACACTTTTGGCAAGTAACTGTCATCTTTAGATCATCAACTCTTTTTTCATTATCCAACGTATTTCATGTGGCTACTAACATGGCTGAAAGAACTCGGATTCCTATGGTACAAATCGGTGGCTGTAACCGGGTAAAATATGAACACACTATTATTATGTATAGAGATGAAATCAAAATTATTAAAGATACGGCTGGCATTTACGACAGGTCAAATATGAATTACTTAAGTAGAGGGGGAAATGGTAAAATTTTGTGTGTTATTAAAGCAAACCATTGGAATTCATTGAGTGATTTTTTTGATTGTCTTAACTTATAACCATCTGCTTAATTTAAGTGTAATCATCAGTTTATCCATCTTATGTTGGTAAAACTTTTAATTTGCAAAATGAAAATGCAAAGAACCGAAGAGAGTAACAAGGCATATGAACCTCATGTAAGGCTGATTGATTCCTAAGCTTGAGCCGAGTAACAAGGCATGAAACTCGATCCTAATCATTTTGACATAATTTTGTACACTTTACAATCGTTTAATTATATCTTTTTGCACGAACGTATATATTAGATTTTAACTTCTAAAAATCTTTATTTTACCATTTTTTAGGAAAGAAATATTTATCTTGAATGAGGATTTGGATTGTCCATATGCCTAATCTTAACTTTAACGAATATGGATGCTGGTATATGTTCGACTATGTTTACACTTATTTGTCACAATGTTTACGAATATAGATGTTGTGACCAGGTATATCATCTCATGTTGACGTTTTTTTTAAGATTTCGATTGTTATAACGGTATCATTTCTATCATCTCATGGTGACGTTTTTTTTACATTTTAATGAGATTTTATCGTCGAATATGTACCAAATCAGTAATGGACATGACCGCACACCTGAGGCTAGTAGATGAAGAGGTGAACTAATGTTGTGCAAGAAAAAAGCTTTATTTCGCATTCGAACTTGTGACGTATACTTTGTTGGTTATGCATTCAATAAATACTTTTTATGATTAAAATAATTTATCAGATTTACTACGATGGAAAATCAACTAAACATAGTAAACAAAAGATCATATGAAGCTCGCCCGCCTATCGGGTGGGTCATGAAATGTCACACATAATCAATTTTCATTAGCCTTTTTGTAATGACTATATTTTTGTAAATATTATTAAATAGTTTTTCTATTACTACGTTAGCTCATAACAAATTATACTATGTTATATCGCATTTATTATTTGCTAAATCAATGTTTCACAAATATTGTCTTATAAACTCTCTCGCTAATTACATTTGTTTGTCCACATTACATCTTCAACAATACCTTAAAACTCCCTGCTCAACGGGCGGGCCTTGAAACTAGTTAGATTATAAAGGATTTGTGACTTGCTGAATAAAGACGTTTTAAAATTTTAAACACCATTTGCTTATAACGTAAATTTCAATAAATTGTTGCATATAAATTATAACAGTCGATTAACGGTCTTAAATTCCTAGAATTATAGCACCCTTTCAAATTGTAACAGTTCATTTAAACAATCCATAAACTTGTAACAACCCATTTAAAGAGTCAGCTATAGACCACAAAAATCTGTACCATATAAAGATCAAACCTTTACACCTCTCTCCCATCTCACAAGTCATCATAAATAAACAAAAAGCTAAGCCTCAAAACTGCTCCTACTAAATCTATTTTGGTTCCCGACCACTACCTCCGACGAGTAGTCGAGTTCTAATCACACTAGTACCCGCCGTCGAAACGCACAGATACCCAGCTATAAGTCATTAAAATGGCTAAATATAATTAAACTTGAGTTTACTCTTCACATATAATTGCTCGGATAAATTTAATAAAACTTTTACTCTTAACATATAATTGTTCGAAAGGGGTTTTAGATACACAGGTTACTAAACTATCAACTTTTGTTCGCCTAAGTTACTAAACTTTTTTTTGTTCATTTGGGTTACTGGACTATCGAAGTTTAACTTTAAGGTTACCGAACAACAAAAGTGTGTTCATTCAGGTTACCTCGAATACTGGCAACCGGGATATTGTGTTTTGACCTTCTCCACGTCAGCTTTTTGTGGGCCCAATTATCCAACTCAGAAACTTATCAGGTTATTTGACAGGTATGTTACTCAACTTTGCGAATTTGTTCGCTTAAGTTACTAAAGTTTGTTGTTTTGTTCATCTAAAAATACCTCTAGAAAATACATGTTTTTATACACGTTTTTATCCATGTTTTTATATGCATTTTTATACGCACATTTTTATACACGCTTTTATACACACATTTTATACACGTTTTTATACACACATTTTTTACACGTTTTTATGCACACGTTTTTATACACGTTTTTGTGTGTATAAAATCGTGTATAAAAATGTGTGTATAAAAACGTGTGTATAAAACCTTGTATGTGTGTATAAAACTGTGTATAAAAATATGTGTAAAAACGTGTGTATAAAACCGTGTATAAAAATGTGTGTATAAAAACGTGTTTATAAAACCGTGTATAAAAATGTGTGTACAAAAATGTGTGTATAAAACTGTTGACAATGATGAATTGAGAGAAAAACACACAGTGAAAGTGATTTCATTGAACTGAAAATGAAAAATAGTACAGGGTATTTATACAAGAAATGAGCGGGAAAAGATAAAAACTGACTCTAACTAACTATCTTCTAAAGTTACAACATAAACCCCTAAACTTTCTATAAGTTACACTTTGGTCCTTGTAGTTTCTGCAATGCTTCTCTTATAAAAACCGTGTATAAAACTGTGTATAAAAATATGTATAAGAATGTGTGTATAAAAACGTGTGTTTAAAAATGTGTGTATAAAAAGATGTGTAATAAAACCGTGTATAAAAATGTGTATATAAAAATGTGTGTATAAAAATGTGTAGATAAAAATTTGTATAAAAACGTGTGTAAAAATTGGCAAAGTTTAGTAACTTAGGTGAACAAATTCACAAAGTTCGGTAACTTATTAGTATCAAAAGTCAAATGTCACGCTGGCAATGTAACCGGGAATTAACACTAGCAACCGGTCACCGATAGTTCGATACCAAATTTAACCGGTTTTGAGAGTCCAGTAACCCAAATGAACAAAAAAAAAGTTTAGTAACTTAGGCGAACAAAAGTTGATAGTTTGGTAACCTATCTATCTAAAAATACTCTGTCTCACACCCCCCACAACGGGGCTTGGACGGAAACACGTTGTTCGGGGGCGTGACGTCATACTATCTCACACATGATACAAAGAACAACATCCTAAGGGTACGTTAATAATCCAACATCGTGCATTAATTAAATAGTTAAAATTTTACTTTGATTCAAATATAATATGCGAAAGCGATTAAAAGTTTTAAAGTTTGACAACGATGTTTAAATGGTAGATAATAATTCTTGAAAATCGGTCCAATGCAAGGCAACACCATAAAGCAAGCAAAGACATCCACAGCTAAGCACCTGAGAAAAACATGCTAAAACGTCAACATAAAGTTGGTGAATTCATTAGGTTTGTATTTTGATTAAGATAAGAGTGGACCACAAGTTCACAGTACGCACGTGACAGTTATAACAGATACAACTTCACATAAAAAGTATTTACTGTTGCGCTAAGCTCATGACACCGAGGCTCAATTCGATGCAGCATATTATATGCCAAACAAGATATTAATTGCCCTAGAGGTATCTGACCAAGATCACCTAGTGAAATCCGACATGGTATATATCCGTTTGTTCGTGTCTCCCGAATCTAGTAAGCGCTACTTACCCGGATAGGGATAATTAGTCCCAATAGATCTATTTACAACATTCGCGCTCACTCAACCGGTCCTCCGGTCAAGAAATTAACGGTTCATGATAGTTCGGGCATTAGTGGTCTATTCGCAACTTAGGCAACACGTAATCAGGAAAAGGCAACGTAAAGTAACTGTGTCCATAGTTTAAAAACAAGCAATGTTTCTCACCCCAAAGTAGTAAAGTAAAGATAGTAAAACGTGGGGCTATGAACTCACCTTTAGCAAATGGTGAGATAAATATCAATGAAGAGATATAATGCCAAGAGGTCCTACTTGAGACATAAATCAGTGACGTGTCTTAGAAAGACGGAAAGTATACGAAACTTGTACGAATCATTTATAAGAAAAAAATCATCCATGAGTGTTTGTGCTTTGACTTAATTAACAAAACGTTACTAAATAAAATCATAGAGTTTTTCGTTAAGTTTCGGCGTTTAACCAAAAATTACCATTTTAGTAAGTTTCTATTTTAGAAAAGTTTTTAGTTTCGGGACGTTAATATCGTCCCCTATATTTGCTTAATCCATATTTCCTTAAACGCACTAGATAATCCTAAACGTTTAACTTCCATGCCTATCTTGCTAAAATTCACCAAACTTACAACCTTAACATTTTTTTCTGAAATATGTTAACGATGTTTTTAAATGATACTAATCGATATATATGTGATACTATATGTTTCGCTAGTGTTTTAAAAGCTTAAAACATCCTGAAAGCGTCCGAAAACTCATTTTACTATTCACATCAGCACCTATGTAAATTATTTTGCCGAAAAATATTTCAAGTTTCATTTAGCTAAAACTTGGCCGTTTTAACTCCGATTTTAGTGTACAATACATGAAAATTTATCTACTCGAAACGAGCTCTCCAAAAACTACTTTTACGCCTAATGAAAACATTCCTAAGTCAACCAAAACCTTAAAACAATTTTGGATCAGCAACTATGTATTTCAAAAACGCTTTCAAAAATCACACCAAACTTCACAATAGTGCCTAATCTCCATTCACAACTAATCCACAACCAAACCACACCTAAAACTAACTTAATCCCTTTATTTCTATTGTTGCAACTCACTTTCAACTCACCTCACCAAGATCATAAAGTCATAAACGTATTACTTCCATTTTTATAAAAGATGACAAGATATTATTTCATTTCTTTTTGAAAAATCAACACAAACACCATAGGAATCATAGATCTATGCAAGAACATAAACATATGTAGAATGAAAGTAGAAATGAAAGTATAAGTTTCAAGATAAGCTTACAAATATGAAGCACAAGCTTAAGAAAACACAAGAATGAAGATAGAAGACTTGGATCTTGAAAAACCAAAAATAATAACCAAACCCTAATTTGTAGATCTTGGAGTAAACCCTTAAATCAATGAACCAATACATAAAACAACCTTAGATGACCTTAGAAATGAACCTAGTATACTTGGATCTTGCTAGAAATCAAATATATAGAAACCCTAAAAGGGGTGTTTGTTGTCATGAGCTAAGAGAGGGAAAGAAGAGAGATGGGAAAATTTTAAGGCTATGAAATGAAAGTGAAACCCTATGTTGTGATATGAGTATGTATTTATAGGCCAAGCATTAGGGTTTTGAGCATTAGTCTTGGAGTATCAAGTGACCAACATGTAACACCCCCAAACCTGGGTAGCAGCAGAATGTTGAATATCCGAGGGCGTTACTTTATAGATCAATAGCACAAGATATAAGAACGACCACTAATCGTGTCATTTTAAAAAGATACATTGGATTTAACAAAATACTTGTTCATTACATAAGCTCATGGCTTCAAATTGTTCGACAACATAAGTAAAGATTTCGGTTTATAACAAATGTTTCCAAAGTGTAATACGACCCAAATCTTTAGTATTGACTTTCTCCAAAAGTGACTCCCAATGTATCTGAGCACCTCGTGCCTTATTGACCTGAGAAAACATGCTTAAAACGTCAACATAAAGTTGGTGAATTCATAGGTTTATGTAAATCAATAGTAGGACCGCAAGATTTCCAAGTGTATGATTAAGCAACAAATGCAAACATCATAGAAAGTAATTACGTTTTCCTAAGCTCATGACACTAAAGCTCGACATGTATGAATGTGATAAATTTCCAATAAATGCCCGTGAATGATGTTCTAACCCGCAACATCCCAAATCCGACATGGTATACGTTTGTTGTCCGGCAACCCGGCACAGTGAGCGCTACTCACCCAAACGGGGATGTCAATCCCAAATAGATCTATTTATAACATTCGCGCTCACAATCTAGTAATTGACAGTTCATGATAAATGGCTCAGTGGGTTATCGCTACTTAGGCAAACACGTAATCATAGTATAAAATGTACACTTTCGTCCAATTTATAAAATAAAGCATGTTCTCACCCCAAAGATGTAAATCATTTAAATAATTGTAAAACATGGGGCTATGAACTCACCTTAGTAAATCGTCCTCCGAAAATGATAAATATATCCAAGTATGACGAATGAATCACACCGTCAAATACCTAAGTAAATACGGTCAGTCTTAGTCTACAAGTTTAGGCTAACGACATAATGCATAAACTACAATAAATTGCTAGTTTATATATATTGTTATCACTTGTGTGGTGGTGCACATGTTTATTGTATTTGTATTTACTTGATGGCTCTTAGGAAAATATACGATTACACACGTTCAAATATATGTATAAACGTTATTAATAAATATTCATATTTGTTAAGTCGTGGTTTAACTCGTATAATATCCGGTAAATATATAACTCGTCCAGTATGTTAAGTGGTTATTAAAATCACCTTTGTTCATGAAATACCCTTAAGTTTTCTATATTACAAAAACAGTCCCTATGTTTATGAAAATATAACATTTACACTTTAAACCCCTAGGTTTCCATAATTATACCTTTAGTCATTTAGCTTTACAACAATTTACACTTTAAGTCCTTATATGTTTCAAACAGCCCCTTAAGTTTCACAAATGTCAAAACAGCCCCTAGAATTTATAGAAAACGGTTTTGACAGTTTTAACCCTAAAGTTTACAAGTTTGCACTTTTAGTCCCTTAACTTAAAAAAGTCTCATTTTAAGTCCAATTAAGTTCTAGCAAGTGGCATTTGGTTTTAATGGACTCCAATAAGCCATATAAGTTGGGTCAACTTATAAATAAGCCCAGATGAGCTTATTTTGGCTTATTGGGCCTCATTGGACCCGTTAAGGTCCAATAAGAAATCTAAAGGTCCAATTGAGTTTTCAAAGGCGCATAAGCCCTCGTTAAGTCTATTTAAACTTACTTAAAACTTTTAAGCTGAAAATAAGCTCGGGTAAGCTTATTTGAGCTTTTTCCAGCTTATTGGGCTCGTTAACCCAACAACCCTTAACCCGAATGTTTGCAAAAGGTCCATTAAGGTTTTCTTATGTGATCTAATTCATTTTCTTATCTCAATAAGCTTATTTAGGCTTGCTTAATCTGTTTTAACCTGGTGGCTTATTTAATAAGCTAATAAGCTCCGATAATGGGCTTTTGGGCCCATTACGAGCCCGATAGGTATTTTAAGTCTTTAGACTTGATCCAATTGGGTCCATTAGCTTGTCTAGGTTCGTAACAAGCTTACTAGACTGCAAAAGTTTACAAATAAGTTGTCTAAGCTTATTTGAGGCTTATGGACTTTGTGGATCACGATAATGGGCTACCAAGCCCATTTAGGGTTCGGTTATGTTTACGCTTTAAATGTTAAGGTCCATATAGGTTCAATAAGCACATTAGGTCTCTTAATAAGCACAAAGAGCTTATTAATCAACTGTGGGCTCATATTCACGGTTTGTTAGACATGTTGGGTTTAATGGACCCATTTGTGGCTCGTTAAAGTGTCTTACGTATATTGTTTATTCCAACGATCTCAAGGACCTTATAAGCCCTTGATAAGCTTAAGTGAGCTTATTTATAAGTTATGGACCTCAACCCTCGAACTGTTGGGCCTGTTGGGCCCATACACGGGCATGCTTGGATTTAACGAGACCATTAGTGGCCCGTTAATCTCTCTAGTGGTCCTTAGGTTTCGATATCATTCTAATATCCAATGTAAGCTTATTTAGCACGTATAGAGGTCGCGTTTGTCCCATGCAAACGTTTAAACGGTTCACGTACTCCTTCCCAAGCCATAACATCGTGTTTACATAAAAAGTTTACGTATAGTTTTCGAGGAATTCATGCGTATGACTTAGTGTTCACGTTGGTTTCTAAGTTTTCATCTTAAGCGAATACACTTAAGCCTTAGCTTGTCGTTAAATCATGTTGTACATGTTCCTTTATATCTTAACACCACACAAGGTCGTATACGCGTATAAATAACGCGTGCAACATGTATGTTTTGTATTTATTTTGCCCTAGCTCACGTTAGCGTATTATTTACATGTTAACGTGACATAATGACTAGTAAACAAAGAAACAAGTATAGTACGAAGTGAGTTTAAGCTTGTACGTGACTTACAAGAGGTCCTAGAGTCTTGAAGACGTATCGTGTAGTTAACCCAAGTCGTATAACCCAATCCTAAGCTCCAAAGCTTATACAAATACCCAACCTTAGCTCGTGTATTCTCCTTGTGCACTCGTATGACAACTTAGTAGTGTTTATGGGTTCGAATGAATTAATGAAGATGTTTGTTTGCGGTTTGTGACCCGAGACAAGAGAGAAAGACAATGTTTTATTTGTTTGAGTGTTTGTGAGTTGTAAGAGTGCTAAATGGTAAATGTGAGTGAG
Source organism: Tanacetum coccineum (assembly GCA_026074375.1). Taxonomy (NCBI): domain Eukaryota; kingdom Viridiplantae; phylum Streptophyta; class Magnoliopsida; order Asterales; family Asteraceae; genus Tanacetum; species Tanacetum coccineum. Next base: position 2,616 of record BQNB010188392.1, on the reverse strand, counting down.
TATTTATAGGCAAGATATCTAGTTACATCTCCTAGTCCCTCAAACAAACCAAACCGTGCCCTAGTCTTGGTGGTTTTGTGGTTTCTAGTTAATCACACATGGTTTTGTTAATACTACCTAGGTACATCTCTTAATTACAAGATTTTGGTACAAGATTTACCTAGGATATGGGAAATCCTATGATTTGTGTGTGTGTCTTGTGTTTAACCACGGCATAGGCAAGAAAAGAGACCAAATGGGTTTATATCCATTGTGTAATGAGTTTACTAGGAACATTTAGGACTAACATTAATTAAAGGAGGTTTGTACTAGTACTTAGGGAATCATTATGAGATTTCCTAATTGTTTTGGACCCATAACTGGCCCCTAGTGGGTCATGTACACAAAATTTATTTAATTTTTGTGTTAAGGTTTTAAATGTGGGTATTGGTTTGAGTCTAGGTAAGTCTAGGTATTTCTGGGGTGTGTCCAAATGTATTTTATTGTGAAACATAAACCTTTTATGTGACCAATAAAATATATACGCAGAGTTAATAATTATCTTCTGAATAATTATATATTACTTGGTTGGTGTAAACCTTAATTTATTTGGTTACCGTTTACATTAAATGATTATTTCTAGTCTACACGATTTAGCTTAAAAGTTAATTTAAAAGTAAACGCGTATCGGACCAAAATAAATAGTGACGAGTAATAGGAGTCAAAAAAATGACCTGAAATTGAGAAATGTTACAGTCTCCACCCGTTAAAAGAGCTTTGTCCTCAAAGCTTAAGACCTTGTAGTGGATGACGTAGCCCGGTTTGTAAAGAGTTGTGGGAATTTCTGTTTGAACGAATCCTCACGTTCCCAGGTGAACTCAAGACGTCTCCTAGAGTTCCAGCGAACCTTAACTAATGGTATCCGGCTTCGCTTCAATCCTTTGATCTCCCGTTCCATGATTTCAACGGGCTCTTCCACAAACTGGAGCTTATCGTCAACGTGAATTCCTTCTAACGGCATGAATAATGGTTCGTCAGTGTAACATTTCTTCAGATTAGACACATGAAAAGTATGGTGAACTCTGCTCAACTCTTGAGGAAGTTCTAGCTTGTAGGCAACTTTCCCAACTTTGGCTAGCACCTTGAAAGGTCTGACATATCTCGGGTTCAACTTACCCCGCTTACCGAATTGTACAACCCCTTTCAAAGGTGAGTCCTTGAGCATAACCCTATCCCTAACTTCAAACTCCATCGGCTTTCACTTTTGATCAGTGTAGCTCTTTTGTCAATCCTGAGCAGCTTGCATCCTCTGCTTGATCAGGACGATCTTTTTTGTTGTTTCTTAGATTAATTCAGGACCAGTCAGTTGGGCTTCTCCAACTTCGGCCCAGCACACAGGTGATTGACATTTTTGGCCATAAAGTACCTCAAAGGTGCGGCCTTTATGCTAGTATGATAACTGTGGTTATATGAAAACTCGGCAAGTGGCAAATGCTTAACCCATCCTTTGCCAAAATCGATCACGCAAGCACGTAGCATGTCCTCGAGAGTTTGGATAGTTCTCTCGCTCTGGCTGTCAATTTCTAGATGATATGCAGTGCTCATACTTACATCTGTACCCAAAGCTTTCTGAAATGATTTCCAGAAATTAGATGTGAATCTCCCATCACGATCACAGATAATCAAAGCAGGTATCCCGTGTCTTGCCACTATCATGTTCAAGTACAACCTTGCCAACTTGTCTAATGGATCATTCTCCCTTATTGGCAAAAAGTGAGAAGATTTCGTAAGTCGATCCACAATCACCCAGATGGTGTCGAAACCCTGTGACGACTTAGGAAGCTTGGTGATAAAATCCATCATGATATTATCCCACTTCCACTCAGGTATTGCTAGTTGTACTAACAGTCCTGATAGCCTTTGGTGTTCAGCCTTGACCCTCGCACATGTTAAGCACTTACTAACATATGTGGCGATGTTAGCCTTCATGTTAGGCCACCAATATAGTTTCTTCACATCTTGGTACATCTTTTCGTAACCTGGATGGATAGAGTATTTTGACTTATGGGATTCGTGTATAATCACGAATCTTAAGTCTCCATAGCAAGGTAACCAACTCCTGCCGTGTAAACATAAAGTTCCATCGGCGCGTGGTTCCAACCTTTCCTTGGGTATGTCCTTTCTGATCATACCGCCTACATCTTCATTCACAAGATTCTCTGGCTTCTGGGCTTCGATCTGAGCTTCTAAAATTCGTTTGGGAAGATCCAAGCTAATAGTCATAACTAAGGCTCGAACCCGCAGTGGCTCAATCCGTTCCTTACGGCTCAATGCATCAGCCACTACGTTTGCCTTCCCTGGATGATAACGAATGTCACAATCGTAGTCACTTAGCAATTCTAGCCAACGGCGTTGCCTCATGTTAAGCTCCTTTTGATCGAGAATGTGTTGTAGGCTTTTATGGTCGGTGAACACGGTGCATCTGGTTCCATATAGATAGTGTCTCCATATCTTTAGAGCAAATACCACCGATCCAAGTTCTAAATCATGAGTGGTGTAGTTCTTCTCATGAACTTTTAACTGTCGAGAAGCATAGGCAATCACCTTCTCTCTCTGCATCAACACAGCGCCTAAGCC
>BQNB010188391.1:0-11953 GCA_026074375.1 Tanacetum coccineum | reverse complement strand
GGTTAAGTTTAGGTATCCATTCCTATGATCTAGCCAGAATCGGAGGGATCTACACAGGGATATTCTACTAGATAGTGTAGAAGTCCTTAGGTATGAAAAAAGGGAGTAAAGTAAGATTAAGGGAAAAGTTCTGACTGAGATGGAGCTAGTACTGGAATAAACCCAACAAGGTACTAGTTATTAAGTCTCGATAAGAGCTGAAGGGTTGAAAAATTTAAAAGAAAAGTTAAGATAAAAGGTGAAAAGAAAGAAGCCCTCCTTACATTTAGGCAGAAACCGGGTTAATACATTTGCTGTCTAGAATCACTAAGATGATTACTGACATTGAAGACTGACATCATGGACCTAGTGATGCAATGCACAACCGTTCCTAGCCGCTCAGAATCTCTCAAAATATTTCTGTTTCATTTCTCACAGAGATTACACGTATTTCTATCAACTTTCTAACTCTGAGTTAGTTGGTATTGAAAAGGTGGCAGTCTGCTCCAGCCTCCGATCACTAAAACCAAAGTGTACTATTGAGTCTAGAGCCAAAAGAGATCATCCATAAATCTCATTAGGACACTTGTCAAAATTATGCTTGCTAATTCACACAATGTGAATAACAAGAAATATATATTAAGAGTCCTACGCATTATCCTTGTGATTTTGCCAGAACATCCGAGTGATACTTAAGTATTCACAGTGAAGATGGAAATCCTGCTTGAGCCAACATCAAACAAGCTCTTGGTAGGTGACTTGTGAGATCCTATACGGATCAAGCTTGTGATACTGGATATCGATTCGGTCCAGCTTATGAATTGGTGAATTTTGAAAAAGATAAAACTGTTGGTGTGTCATAAAAACCATTTGCAATTTGACACACCAACTGATTTTCTAAATCGATTTTTCAATCTTATGTCCATGGGAAGCCTCACAAGGGTATTTGGACATAAGAAAGCTGAACACGAATTGACGGATTAATCAGGAAGATAGTAACTTACTGGTTCACTCTTACCGTGTTGTCTGCTTTGAGACGCTCCAGTAATGAGAACGGCTAGCGCAACTGCGAAACCCTGTCAAGGAGATTCTTCGGAATTCTACCTGATCACAGGAAGTATTTATACTAAAAAACGGGGAACCATGGTTGCTACAACCGTATTTGATGAAATGACAAAGCCACTTTCATCCATATATGTTGTTTATCACTAACACATTTATGCAGGTTTCCTGACGGTGGTAGCAGTTTCTCGATGACAATTCGAAGCCAATACCACATGCTCATACTCGACCAACATATATAAAGACATCATGAAAGCTCAAGTACATGTTTCAAGACTTCTGCTACTCTAAAATCATACGTCTTTCTTGAAGCGACAAAGTATTAAGTTGATACCGTACGTCCTCCAAAAAGTGATAAAGTGTTAAAGTTAAAGAATATTAAGAAATATGGTAACACACGCTTTCAACATCAAGAACAATATAAGCATGTTGGTCCAGAAGTTACAAGATCACAAGAAGGCAAGAGATCACAAGATGATGATAAGAGATTGTGCTTGGTTGATGATCTCAAAGTAGTTCTAAATCATATTCATATCAAGTCAAAGCCTAAATTCAATGATCACTACATCAATTCACAAGTTAAAGATAGAAGTTAAAGACTACGAGCTCAAGACTAAAGTCAAAGCATAGTATGCTAGGTTTAAGTTTTTGTAAATTGGAGTGACCTCCCTTAGGGGGAGATTTTTAGGTATACGAAAAGTATCGGTTACTTCCAATATAGTTAGTCATAACTCGTAGTTTAATCAAATGTAATGTTATTAAGCTAACCGGACCAAAGACACATGGAAAGCCCATAAGCAAAGCCCATGGCCGGTTACTAGTTGATGTATAAACACCCTCTCCATACATGGAGAGGATGTTGGTTGGTTCATATGTTACACATAATCTAATACTTCTTTCTTTGTTACTTTCTCTCACTAGAACCTTCCTCCCATCTACTTTCTCTCTCTAGAATTTCTTCATTGTTATTTGGTGTTATAGATTACTAGTATTCTACATTTCTATTCAATCCATTTCTCTATTTACACATTTAAAAATATAACCTAAAGCAGACTATTCATAAATAAAAGTGACTATTTTTGTAGTACAACCCCGTCCTTCAATTCAAAACATAAAAAACAACCACATAATCCAAACAAGTAACAAGATGTCGCAAACAAAGAGGCTTATATAATTACTAACATAATCTAAGACATAATGTAACATCAACAATCAACAATAATATAAATAGGAAATTTAAACAAATTTAAAAATAATCTTTAACTCGCTCATACAGACTTTCGAATTGGTTAAAAACCGACCTAAATTTGTCCAAATTCGGCTTTGTTATTTCATCTCTATTGTCTGCAATAATCAGTCTAGACATGAGAAATATATATAAACAACAATTGAAGGATAAAAAGTAGCATTTTAACCCTAATAATTCCAATTTAACCAACCTAAGGAAAAAAACTATGTAGAACTTAGCAACACCATAAGATCCATAAATTCTTTTTGTTCGTTTAAAACTTACTAACTCAACGTGGCCAATTGAACATCTACAAATTCAAACTGCATTGGTCATTCAACAATTAGACTAAATCACGTGCCAAAAATTATACGACCATGCTAATCCGTGGGCACGCTGACTTCCAAAGCCTTGTTTACTTCGGTTAACACGAAAGCTTTACATCGATTTCTTTCCCTCTCCTCATCCCAAAATTACTGCACCAAGTTGGTATTTCTTCGATACCCTATACACAATTAATGCATGAACTTAGATACCGTATTTGGTACCAAACAGGTCTGCATTTATGTTAGCCATAATAATAATAATAATAAAAGCTAATTCCATTTGTAGCCCAAAAAAATGAAATGCAATCCTAACCCTTTCATAAAATTAGTTAAGGTTGCCCAGAAGTACAACAGTTGCTCCTAAAAATAGAAAAGGTTGCCTAAAAAATGTGTTTTTTAATAGTAAAGTACATATTTTTTGGGGCAACCTATTGTACTTTTATGGAAAACTGTTATACTTCTGGGCAACATAGGTTACTTTTGGAAAAACATTTTGTTTAGGATAGGATCGCATTTCGCTATTTTTTTGGGCTAGAAATGAAATTTTCCCTAATAATAATAATAATAAAGTGACGATAATAATATAATAATAATAATTATAGTAATAGTAATAATAATAATAATAATAATAATAATAATAATAATAATAATAATAATGAAAAAAAAGTTTTTAAAAAATAAAAATATTTGCAAAATACATCCGTGTGGTAAACTTTTTGGTTTCTGCAGAATACATCCCTCGTCAAAAGATAACGGAAAAAAATTTGCAAAGCTCGTCTTCAGAGATGTATTATGTCTAACGTGTGCCTAACGAAGGATGTAAATTGCCAAAAGTTTCTTACAGAGATGTATTATGTGAGAAATTGCAAACCACAGAGATGTATTTTGCAGTTTACTCTTCTTTTTTTATTAATTTGCACTCTATATATGGATATATTTAGGGCTGTAAACAACTGAACCCGTTCATTGAACATTTCCAGAACCGTTCGGTAAAAATTTCGTCATTTCGTTATTTATTAAATGAACGAACATGAACATTATTTTACGTTCGTTTAGTTAAATGAACGAACATGAACACAAGTCGCGTTCGTTCGTTTATGTTCGTGAACGTCCGATTAGGCGTTTATTAACGTTCGTTTATGTTCATTTATATGTCATGTCTATATTTCCAAAATTTTTTTTTAATTGTATACTTTTAAAATCTGACATGTTTAAATAAAACAACACTGATAAAACATAATATTATTTATAATTTGATAATATTCTATGTTTTTTTCTACGTTCATTTATGTTCGATCGTTTAAGGTTCGTTTAATTTTTTAATGAACGAACATAAACGAACATGAACAACTCATTTTCTTAATAAACGAACATGAACAAAAAAATTCGTCCGTGTAAGCGTTCTAGTTCCGATTATTTGTCCGGTGTAAAATTAAATAAACAACATAAACAAGCTCATTCGTGTTCGTCCGTTACGTTTACAGCCCAAGATATATTGAATTAATTAATGTGTAACGCATAAGTTCTACACGTACTATTGACGTCTTATGTTTTTTCACGCAATAATATATAACTTATCTACACGCAATAAAACACGACAAAACAGCGCAATGCAAACGCATAGAGGAGAAACAAACTAAACAACATAGTGAAAACACGTGGAATATGAAACCAAACAAATAGCATAATGCATACACATGAATAAGAAACCGATACTAGTAAAGACTTTTTTAATGAGCAAAGCTTTCAAATTTTGACAACGAGGCGTTCATACATGTGTGTTGCATCGGACTTGTTTTTTGTGAAAAAATCAAACTTTTACTTATGTGAATTAAAATCATGTCACTTAGGCATTCAAAGAGTACAACTTAATCTGACCAAATATATTAAACTAGCATTAAAATAGATTTATTTTTTATCATAATCTCATATTCTCATTTATAGTAAGTTGGCAACTTATAAAAGCCATCGTCTAGTCATCTACGCTTATAGATAATGAGTTTGAGCTTTATTAAACTAAATCTACATGAGTGATCATAAATACAAACACCACTTTTATTTTGATTTAGTAATAACTTATAAGATGTTACGATTGATTCTTTTATTTAATAAGTTTTCATGCGTCTCATTTTCGTTCGTTTTGATGATTCCCTTAGAGACACCATTAGAAAAAGACAACTAACGGCTTATAAAAATCTCATGTGATACAAATTTATGCACAGCCAAACAAATTAAACCTTGTTTTTGTGAGTAATTACAAACGAAATGACATGTATTTCTTCTATAGCATAAAAAGTATAAATATAACATTTTACATCTAACTTTTCTACCATAAAAAAAACTAAACATTATTGTTCCTATTGATTAAATTAAATCATATCATATCCCCTGTATGACAATATTACTACAAATTCAATTAAAATAATATATATAGTCAAGCTCTTAGTTATTTTGTTGGTCGTGTGGTCTCTAAAGTGTCAACCAATCGTTATTAAGAGCTTGTACCGGCCTTGCATTAGATTTCGCTTCCTGTAACATCAACACGTAAAATGAATATGTATGTTGTATCCTATAAATAGTTCCTATTAGAAATTAAATGTGCAAAAACTTACATCATGGACAGCGTCACATATGTATATAAAATATTCCATCAATAAGAACTAATCAGAAACAATAATCAAATTCTCTTACAACCTGCAAAAAAGTTTAATACTCATGTTTCAAAATAAAAATTCTTGAAACATGTTCTTTTGAAATAAAATTTAATACACTCATTAAAGTGATTGATCAATATCAATATAAAGATAGTTAAGATTACTTGTCGTTGCTTGTTTAGGAATGAATGTTTAATCGTGCTTCCTGGAATGTTGAGACTGCGTCAGCCATCCTTTTTTCAACCTTTTCGATCTTTGAATCATTTTCACTTATTTTTGCTTCTTTTTGTTTCACCAAAGCAAGTATTTCGTGCAGTTAAAATGCCAATCAATGGGTTATTTATACATGGTATAAGCACTTTTAAGTGCAAAAGGAATTAAATTGCAAAGAAAATAAAGGGATTCAAAAACATTTTAGGTATACTAAGTAACAGTACATTAATGTTAATAAATCCATGCAATAATATCTATGATTTAAACCAAGTTAATCACCATTACTCACCTAGAACTAAAATTACACAGCCTTAATGAATTTTTATAAAGGACTTGAATAATTAAGACTCCCTATTTATTATGGGGACTGAATATTGTTAGGATCTATGACGCCCCTTCCTATTGGGATTAAAAGGCTTCATGATGATCTTGGAGTTAATACTGCTAAGGTTAGAGTTACTGCTACTAAGCATAACTTAGTGATATTAGTGAAAAATATACTAAGTAGTTAATACTGCTAGTATATATTACTACTGTTAATGGAAGTTAAGACTGCTCAGAGACTTAGAAAAAATACTACTAAGTAGTAAATACTGCTAGTGTATGTTAGTACTGCTTAAGTAAAGTTACAACTGTTAGCATAAAGTTAGTACTGCTAGTGTAACTTAGTACTGCTGATGAAGAATGAAGAAAATATTCTAAGTAGTTACTACTGCTTGTATACAGTTAGTGCTGCTGGAATAAAAGTTAATGCTGCTGGTTACAACTGCTGAAAGATTACAACTGCTAGAAGAGTTTATACTGTCAAAAGGATAAAGACAAGAGAAAGGATTAAGATGAAGATTGTTTATCAAGATTACTTACGGGATAAGTATGAGATATTTTGGTAAAAGATACGTATAAGTTATTTGTTTAGAAGATCATGATAACTTAGGAAAATATTGTAAACCTGTTAGGACTTCTTGGTGTATAAAAGGAGGTCCTAGTGTATAGAGTTGAATGTACCAAAAATCATATCAATTTAGATATCTAGAAAAGTGTTATTCGTAGCTTCAAGGTTGTAAACCATAGTACTACACAGAGTACTCGTATTATTGATAATAATAATATTGGAGCTTTTCAGTAATATCATTGTTCATACATTATTCATACAATTTACTATTTCATTAATATTCTTCTTAGTATTAAAGAGTAGATTCCGCATACTCTTTAGTATTCATAAAGTTTCTACCACAATTATTTTAGATTTATCTAAAGTAACTTAACCTTTACAAGCTAAAGAATCGATCTTAAGTTGAGCTCAACAAGTGATATCAGAGCTTGTGTTCTGAAACTTTGATCTAGAAGAAAGTAATAAGAAGAACTCTTTACTCACAAGAAATAGATGGATCTAGAAACTGCACAAACCACTACTACTTCAAAGTTGCCCATTCTCAAACAGAGTGAATATGATATATGGAAGCTGAGGATTGAGCAATACTTTCAAGTACAAGACTATGCTCTATGGGATGTCATAGAGATTGGAAACTCATTCAAACCAACAACTCAAACATTAACAAATGCTGATGGTACCTCAACTTCACTAATACCAAGTCCTGTAACTACTGAAGAAAAGGCTCAAAAGAAGAATGATGTAAAGGCAAGAAGTATGTTACTGATGGCACTTCCTAATGAACATCAAATGACATTTAATCATTACAAGGATGCTAAGACTTTGTTTGCTTCTATACAAACAAGATTTGGTGGTAATGAAGCCACAAAGAAGACTCAGAAGACTCTTCTAAAGCAAATGTATGAGAATTTTAGTGCTCCAAGCACAGAGTCTCTTGACTCTATTTTTAACAGACTTCAGAAGATTATAAGTCAGCTGGCTATCTTGGGTGAAAATATCTCACAAGAAGAACCAAATTTGAAATTTTTGAGAAGTCTGCCTTCTGAGTGGAATACTCATGTTGTGGTATGGAAGAATAAACCTGATCTAGACACAAAGAGCTTTGATGATCTCTACAACAATTTCAAGATTGTTGAACAAGAGGTTAAAGGAACTACAAGCTCAAGCTCAAGTTCTCAGAATATGGCTTTTGTGTCATCCCCTAGCAGTACTAATGAAGTTAATACTGCTTATGAAGTTAGCACTGCTAACACTCAAGTCAGCCCTGCTAGCACTTAAGTTAGCAGTGCTAGTACTCAAGCTAATACTGCTAACTTAAGTGATGACACTGCTTATGTATTTTTAGCCAGTCAACCAAACGGGTCTCAACTTGTATATGAGGACCTTGAATAAATCTATGAAGATGAGATAGAAGAGATGGATTTGAAGTGGCAGTTAGCATTGCTGAGCATGAGGACAAGAAGGTTTTTTTAGAAAACTAGTAGAAAGATCACTATTAATGGAAGTGACACCGCTGGATATGACAAGTTCAAGGTGGAGTGTTTCAACTACTACAAGATGGGACACTTTGCAAGGGAATACAGAGGACCTAGGAACCAAGATAGCATAAACAAGAATCAAGACAGCTCTAGAAGGACTATAAATGTGGAAGAAACTTCTTCCAAAGCCATAGTGGCTATTGATGGAGCTGGTTTTGACTAAAGCTATATGGCTGATGATGAAGTCCCTACAAACATGGCTCTTATGGCTTTTTCAGACTCTGAGGTACATAATGACAAACTTGTTCAAAAATCTGTCTAAAAAGCTTTGAAACTCTTAAAACTCAACTTGATAATTTAAGAATAGAGTTTAATAAATCTGTCTTCAATTTAGCAACTTATAAAAGAGGGTTAGCATATGTGGAAGAGCAACTTGTCTTTTACAAAAAGAATGAGATTATTTTTTATGAGCAACTTGCTGTACTCAAAAGAGATATCTCATATAAAGACTCAGAAATTAGTATGCTTAAAAGTGAGTTAGAAAAGCTTAAGTAATAAAAAGAAAGCAATCAACTTAACATTGAAAATTTTGATAATGCTTCTAAGAGTCTAGACAAATTAATAGAGAGTCAGATAACTGATAAAAGTAAAAAGGGTGTAGGGGTTGTAAGCTATAATACTGTTCACCTCCCCCTACAGGGTTATTTTCACCCCCAAAATTTGATTTGTCCAACTCTGGTCTAGAGGAGTTCCAACAGCCTGAGTTTGAAGGCTATGGACCTAAGACTAGTAAGTGTGTTAGTAAAGATATTTCTAATGAGGTTAAGGAATTTCCTGATGCCCCATTGGTTAAGGAGTTGGTATGATAAGTTAGAGAAGAAAACTGTTTTTCCTACTGTTACTAAGATAGAATTTGTTAGACCTAAACAACAAGAAAAACTAGTTAGGAAACCAGTTAAGTATGCTGAAATGTATAGGTCACAAAGTCCTAGGGGAAATCAAAGAAATTGGAATAATCAAAAGTCCCAACAGCTAGGTAGTGACTTTGTAATGTACAATAAAGCTTATTTTATCTGTGGAAATTTTGACCATGTGCAGGCTGATTGCAATTACCATTAAAGGGAAAGGGTGGTATCTGGGAATAATTATACAAGGGTGAATTACAATTATTCTGCAAAATAGACTCACCCTAGTGCTCACAGGAACATGGTTCCAAGAGCAGTTTTAATGAAAACTGGCCTAAGATGACTTAATACTGTTAGGCCTGTTACTACTGCTCATCCTAAAACTACAGTTTATAGTGCTAGACTAATGTCACGTTTTTCTAAATCAGCACAATCAACTGTAAATAGGCCCTAAAACAAGAACAGCATTAACTAACAAAATTTTAGCCAAAAAGTTAATATTGCTAAGGGTAAATTTTATACTGCTAGGCAAAAAGCAGTTAATACTGCTAGGCCAAACACAACAGTAGTTAATGCTGTGAAGGCAAATCAGGTTAATGTTGTTAAGGCCTCAACATGTTGGGTTTGGAGACCTACCAAACTTAATAGTGCATCAATTAATTTGAAGAAACATAATTATGTTGATGCACGAGGCAGATCCAAGTCAGTGATGGCTTGGGTCCCCAAAGGAAACTAATTTCCTTATTCTTATGTGCAGGGTCATCCACAAAAAGAAGATCAAAGCTATGTTGACGGTGGATGCTCAAGGCACATGACAAGGAACATGTCCTATCTCTCAGACTTTAAGGAATTTGATGGAGGATATGTTACCTTTGGGGAAGGAGCCAAAGGAGGGAAAATTACTGGTAAAGGAACTCTTAAATCTCGTAAGCTTAATTTTGAGGATGTGTACTTTGTCAAGGAGTTACAGTTTAACCTTTTTAGTGTTTCACATATGTGTGACAAAAAGAACAGTGTTCTTTTTACTAACACTGGATGTTTTGTTCTATCTCCTGACTTTAAGTTAGCTGATGAAAGTCAGGTTTTACTTAAAGTTCCTAGAAAGAACAATATGTACAGTGTTGATATGAAGAATATTGTTCCTAAAGAGAGTTTAACTTGTCTTGTTGCAAAGGCCACACTTTATGAATTAATGCTATGGCATATGAGGCTAGGTCATGTAAATTTTAAAACTATTCATAAACTTGTTAAGGAAAATCTTGTGAGAGGTTTACCATTAAAATGTTTTGAAAATGACTAAACTTGTGTTGCTTGTCTTAAGGGAAAGCAACACAAAGCTTCTTCTAAGTCTAAGATTCAGAATTTTATTACTCAGCCTTTATTCATGTTGCATATGGACTTGTTTGGTCCAACTTTTGTGAGCATCTTAATGAATAAGAAATATTGTCTAGTTGTCACTGATGATTATAGCAGATTTACTTGGGTTTTCTTTTTAGCATCTAAGGATGAGACTAGTGGCATTCTTAAGAGCTTTATAACTAGGATAGAAAATCTAGTTGATAAGAAAGTAAAGATTATCAGATGTGACAATGGAACAGAGTTCAAAAATAGAGTTATGAGTGAATTTTGTAAAAAGAAAGGCATTAAGAAGGAATTTAGTGTAGCTAGAACTCTTCAGCAAAATAGTGTTGCTGAAAGGAGAAATAGGACACTAATTGAGGCTGCTAGAACCATGTTAGCTGACTCTAAGTTACCTACTACATTTTGGGCTGAAGCAGTTAATACTGCTTGTTATGTACAGAATAGGGTATTAGTAGTTAAGCCTCATAACAAGACCCCTTACGAATTGTTTAGAGGTAGAACTCCTGTTCTAAGCTTCATGGGACCATTTGGGTGTCATGTTACCATTCTTAATACCTTATATTATTTAGGCAAGTTTGAAGGAAAGTCAGATGAAGGATTCTTTGTTGGATACTCATTGAATAGCAAGGCTTTTAGGGTATACAACATTAGAACTAGGAAAGTAGAAGAAAACTTGCATATTAGGTTCTTAGAAGATAAGCCTATTATTACAGGTGATTGACCAATGTGGCTGTTTGATATTGATGTTCTAACAAAATCAATGAATTATATGCCAGTTGTTGCAGGTACAAACTCTAATGATCTTGTAGGTACAGAAAAAAGTATTGGTGCAGGTCATTCTAGCAAGGAGACAGGATCTAGCCAAGACTACATTTTGATGCCACTATGGAAAGATGGTTCACTGTTTGATTCTTCTTTAAAGAATGCTAGTAATGATGAACCACAACCTTCTAGTGATGCTAAAAGAGGATAATTAATGTGTAAAATAAAGAAAGTAGAATTTGAATGATCAAGAGAGACTAAAAACATACTCAAGATGATCAAGAGAGACCTAAAAACAATACTCAAGGTGTTAATACTGTTGGGCCAAGTATTAATACTAAACCAGACATGTTTTCTTTGGGAGATAATGCTACACTTGAAGCCACACATGCTGATTTCTTTGGTGATGAAACATAAGTGGATATATGCAACATTACTACCACAAATCCAGTTCCTTCTACTCTAAATACAAGAATACATAAAGATCATTCACTTGATCATGTGATTGGTGATGTACAGTCTGGTGTAAAGACAAGGAGAATAACAAAGACTACAAATGAACAAGGGTTTATTAGTGTTGTTTATGAAGGGAAAACTTATGAAGACCTTCATACTTGTCTGTTTGCTTGTTTCCTATCCCAGGAAGAGCCAAAAAAGGTAATCCAAGCATTAAAAGATCCAAGCTGGATAGAAACTATGCAAGAAGAGCTTTTGTAGTTCAAGTTACAATAGGTTTAGACCTTGGTGGATTTACCACATGGAAAAAAAGCCATTGGTACTAAATGGGTGTACAAGAACAAGAAAGATGAAAGAGGTATTGTGATTAGAAACAAGGCAAGGCTAGTTGCACAGGGTTACACTCAAGAAGAGGGAATAGATTATAATGAGGTTTTTGCTCCAGTTGTTAGGATTGAAGCAATTAGGCTGTTCTTAGCCTATGCCTCATTCAAAGACTTTGTAGTATACCCAATGGATATGAAGAGTGCATTTCTGTATGGAAAGATTAAAGAGGAAGTTTATGTATGTCAACCTTTAGGGTTTGAAGATCCAAAGTTCCCTGACAGAGTTTATAAGGTAGAAAAGGCAATATAT
>BQNB010188390.1:0-11954 GCA_026074375.1 Tanacetum coccineum | reverse complement strand
TTCTTGATGATTTAATGAATTATTGAACCCGATTGCTTAATTCGAACCCAAAACAAATACCACAATCGAACCAAGCACTCTACAATTTTCCCACTATTTTTCCCACAATACTTGACCTTCAAATAACCTTAGAAAAATCGTGCAAGCCTTGTAAAAATTCTGTGCCGCCTCTTTTAGATTTTTAGGGTTTCAGGAATTATGGTTTTAGAGTTTTAACAAATGAAATGGTATAAAGGATATACTATAAATATTTTGGCCGAGTTTTAGGGTCTTTCAAAAGAGATTAAATCAGATTATAACTTGCCAATATTTATTTGTAATTATCTTATTTTTATTTGCTTTAATTTGTAAAGTATAATTAAATTATTATACATAATTCGGCTTAAATAAATATATATAATTATTAATTCTTTTTCTTACATAATATAAAGTATTTTATTCTTACATAAATTTTCATAATTGCCATATATTGTATTTTCATAATTTCTATAATTAAAATGAAATTTATTTAAGCTTTTATGGAATTTTCTTGCATTAGGGGTATTTTGGTAATTTTACACTGGTTGAGATTTTTAGGTTTTACATGATACCTACTCGATTAGTTACGGGATGGCGTGTATGCATTGACTACCAAAAGTTAAATAATGCCACTCGTAAAGATCATTTCCCGTTACCGTTTATGGACCAAATGATGGAGAGACTCGCGGGAAACAAATACTATTGTTTTCTAGATGGTTTCTCGGGATACTTTCAAATTCCTATTGACCCGTAAGACCAAGAAAAGACCACCTTCACTTGCCCTTATGGGACGTTTGCCTACCGACGCATGCCTTTCGGCTTATGTAATGCTCCGGGCACGTTCCAAAGGTGCATGATGGCCATTTTCCACAACAAGATCAAGGAAACAATGGAGGTGTTTATGGACGATTTCTCAGTTTTTGGGGATTCTTTCTCCTCATGCCTCTCCCATTTAGACAAAATTCTCAAACGGTGCGAAGACACTAATTTAGTTCTAAATTGGGAGAAATGCCATTTTATGGTAAAAGAATGCATTGTTCTAGGACATAAAATTTCAAAGTCCGGGATTGAGGTCGACCAAGCTAAAGTCGATGTTATAGCTAAACTCCCTCATCCGAATTCCGTTAAAGGCATTCAAAGTTTTTTAGGACACGCCGGGTTTTATCGTCGATTTATTCAAGACTTTTCTAAAATCGCCCGGCCGATGACCCATCTTCTTGAAAAAGATACCCCTTTCATCTTCTCGAAAGAATGTGTTGAATCATTTAATATACTTAATAAGAAGTTAACCGAAGCTCCAATTTTAGTTTCCCCCGATTGGGACCTACCGTTCGAAATTATGTGTGATGCTAGTTATTACGTGGCAGGTGCACCTCGAATGGTCCTTCTGACTGGACCATCGGTTTGAGGATGAAATGTTGTACTGAATTAAGAGAGTTCCCCATGCTTTCTTGTATCCTTTCCAATAAGAGTAGTAAACTTCTGATCTTGTCGGACACTATAGAAGTTGTGGTGTACCATGCAGTTAACGTTTTCCTGTCAAAAATCTCCGCAAACTTACTAATACCATAGTTCTTCCGTATGGGTAAGAAATGAGCAGACTTGGTTAGTCGATCAAACAACTCCAAATCGCATAATGTCTTTTCTGAGTAGTAGGGCAAACCAGTAAAATAATCCTGGATAATCTCATCCCTTTAACATAGGGAATTTCCACGGCTGTAACTAAACCACTAGCTTCTGATGTTCAATTTGACCTGCTGACAAGTCATAACATTTGGATTACAATCGTAGACACATCGTGTTATGCAGTTCACCAAAAGTACTATTTCAATTCTCTGTACATCTTGGTTGAAACCTGGATGAATAGGAAATGGAAGACTATGAGCATTCCGTCATACCCTTCTCGGCGAAGTGTGATCTTAGGTAACACATAGTATCTTCAAACACACAACACCGTCATCAATCAACGCTAAACTCAGTATGTTTTCCGTCTTCAACATTCTGCACAATAGCCCACAACTCACCGTCGTCCCTTTGAGTTTCTTTGATCTGTAGCATGAGGTTAGACTCTATCCTCATACTTGCCCAATAGCCATCAGAACCTCGTACACATAGCTCAACATCCAAACGCTCTAAATCATGAAGGATTATGGAATCAAAACAAGCATATCATCCAGATTTTCACTAAGTGCGTCGGCAATCACATTAGCCTTACCGGTTGGTAACTGGATATTAGTGTCATAATCTTTCCGAAGTTCCAACCATCTTCTTGTATATGTTAAGTTCTCGCTAAGTAAAAAATAGATTTGAGACTCTTTATGATCTGTAAAATATATCACAAGCTTACCATACAGTGAGTGTCTCAGATCTTCAATGCAAAAAAACCACCGCCGCTAACTCAAGATCATGGGTTGGGATAAATTTACTTCATAAGGCTTCAGATGACTTGATGAGTAGGCGATAACCTTCCCATGTTGCCTCAAATCACAACCCAAACTTTCTTCGATGCATCACTGTATATCTTGAAAACACCGGAAACTGATGGAAGTGTCAAGATCGGAGCAGACACCAATCTCCGTTTCAATTCCTCAACTCTCCTGACGCTATCCGTCACACAAAAACTTCTCACCCTTTTCATCAGCATGGGTAAGAGCCAAGTTTAGAAACTTTTTGGAGAAAACCTCAACAAAACGTCGGTAATTAGCCAGCAAGCCCAGTAAATTTTACTTCCGTCACCGTAGTAGGTCTCGGCCATTTGGTGATAGCCTCAACCTTTGATGGATCCATAATGATGCCGTCTGTAGATACAATATGACCAAGGAACGCGACTTGCTGTAACCAGAACTCGCACTTCGAAAACTTGCATACAATTTCTTTTGTTAAGAATTCCAACACAACTTGCGTAGATGTCTCTCATGCTCTTCTTCTGACTGGAGTAAACGAGGATGTCGTCGATGAAAACCAATAACGAACTTATCAAGGTACTCGTGGAAAATACGGTCATCAAATCCATAAAACACGACAGGAGCATTAGTGGACGAAGGGCATAACTAAGAAACTCATAGTGGCCATAACGCGTACGAAAAAAAACACTTAGAAATATCCTGTTCTCTCACCACAAGTTGATGAAAACAGATCGAAGATCAATCTTAGAAAAATATTTGGGCCACTTGCAGTTGGTCAAAAAAAATCGTCGATTCGCGGAAGAGGATAGGGTTACGAATAGTAATACGGTGAGTTCGCGGTATCAATTCACTAAGCGCATGCTCCCATCCTTCTTCTTAACAAATAAGACCGGTGCACCCACGGGAAACTCTGGGTCTATAAAAGCCATTCTCCAAACATCTCCAGTAACTGCTCTTTTAACTTTTCAATTCAACATGTGCCATACGATTCGGAGCTTTTGCGATAGGTTCCACATCGGGATTACTCAATGCCAAATATTCAATCTCTCTAGCGGAGGAAGTCACAGGAAGTTCATCGGAGAAAAAATCAGCGAATTCACGAACAACAGATAGATTTTAAATATTAGGACTCTCCTAAGATGTGTCCATAACAGAAGCCAGAAAAACCTTGGGCACCCATGAGAAATAAGGTTCGTGCCTTCATAGCCGAGATGTGAGGGCCACTTTAACGGACTTAAGCGGTGTAGGAACCAGGATAAACAAATTCAGCGTTGGCCGAATGTTACCAAAGAATCACAGTCGAGCAATAGCAGTCAATGGTAGTCGATGAGAAGCAACTAATCCATGCCAAGATTCACATCAAAGGCGAGCATATGGATAGGAAGTAAATTAGCAGACGAATACGATCATCAAAAACGTATAGGGCAGTTTACAAATTCTTGGTCATAAGCATATGGTTCTTCATTGGGTTCGAAATGATTACCCGTTCAATTTAATGGTGCTAGGAAGTAATCATGGCCTCTCGAAGTTAGGAACATCATCATCCGAGTTTCTACGGGTAGTCACCATCTAAACGATCGAGAAAACGATTAGCAAACGAAAACAAGATAGGTTACGGAAGAGAGTTACGCAGAAGGAACTTAATGTCTACCCAATCCTCACAGGTCATAGCCTGCTCTAAGGTTAATAGACAATTGTCATGACTTAACCTGGCTCTGATACCATAAATTGAACGCCCGACCAAAGGTTGAAGTATTACATATATGGTGTGACATCAAAAGCATTCATAATCATAACAAAGATAAAACAGCGGAAGTCTTAAAATAAATAACCAAAGGAAATAAGTCAACATGACTTAAGGTACATAAGTTCTCAAAAGATAGACATATCCAAACGAAATAACAAATGTCTTGAAAAGAAACAATTCATATATCAAAACTAAGATCTCTAGGGTAAGTCCACACTCAGCACTCATAGCCTGAAAGCAAACCCCAGCTCCTAGCTTAGATACCTGCCGCAGGAAAAGAAAGTGCGGCTGAGCTTACAAAGCCCAGTGAACAGATATATATAATCGAATGCAAAAAGATAACAGAAATCAAAGGATACGATATAAGGTACAAAGGATATCAAAGACAAGGTCTAAGGAAGTACAATATAAGGTAACGACAAATCAGAAGTCAATTCATTGTGTAAGGTAAGTTGAATCAGTGAATCATATTATGTTCAATCACCAAGCCCAACAATTCATATATAGTAACCATGGAGTAGCTAGTCCAATGTGAAAGACGTGATTGCCTCCCAAACATCAGTCACCAATTATCAAATATATAATGTCTTAATCATCGAATACAAAACAAATCTAGGATGCATCCATAGCCCCTTTAAACAAAATAATAATCTTCATAATGGCATATAATATAAATGGGGGACGGCGTGAGAATATCACTTCTCACACATGAGTCATGCAAAGGTGCATCAATGACACGGCCATGTTACCTTCATGGCTAGGAAACAAATAGTGGCTTGGTTCTCAAACTGAAGGGTTCAAAGCAAAGTCATATCAAAGTTCATTTCAAAGGGATCATAGCAAAGGTTCAATGTCAAAGGTTCAAATATCAAAGGTTCAATATCAAAGGTTCAAATATCAAAGGTTCAATTTTATCCAAAGAGTCTCTCTCGCTCGCCAAGTGCATAGCAGGTTCAAATGGAACATAATGGGCCAGATCATATAAGAAAGCCAAGATAAAAGGCTCAGAGCAAATGTAGCAAATCACAGATAAGAAATCGCAAAGATAGGTGGGAATATGTCATGAGAAACCTTTAAAAATAAGGTTAGACATATCTAGTACCTTATCGTAGCTAAAGCATAATCAAAGAAAACACCACAGGATTCAAATTCTCTCCCTCTTGAACGAACCTAAAGAAATGATAAATTCGAATTACAAACATTCATTTAGTGATTCTGTTCCATCTTTAGTAAACTTTTCCATTTTTAGTAACTTTCCCTATTTTTAGTAACTTTCTATTTTTAGGCAAACTTTTCATTTTTAGTAACTTTCCAATTTTAGCAACTTTCCATTTTTAGTCATAACATCCCTTCCATTTTTAGTAAGATTAATCATTTGAGATTCATTAAGTATTTTAATAGATTAGGGACTAAATATGTCAACCTTACAAGTTTAGGGTTTACAATTGGACAACTTTCCATATTTTAGGGTTTATATGGCAAATCATAACAAATCTTCAAGGTTAAAAGGGTAAATATCAAAGTTTCTGAATTTTATTGCTCGCATTTATACTTCCATTTTTCTGTATTTACAGTCATAATTAATTCTTAAATCTATTTATTATTTAGTCCTTTTGGTTTATTAATTATTTAAAACAAATTATCTTTAATTTATAATACCCACAACAAGCCTTATAGACTTCAATTGACCAAATTACCTACTTTTATACATTAAAATACTAACAAACCTTCATACTTTTCTGAATTTACATTTTTCAGTCCTTATTTTAATAATAATGTCGCGCAAAAACAATTATTATTATAAGTAATTAACCATTTTAATCACAAAAAAATATCAGACTCTCTCGCGCTCCTCTTTTAACCCAAATTATTTTTTACAAAATTTGTGTATTAATATAATAACATGTCTAAAACAGACCCATAAGTTTCAGAATTACAAAAACGTCCTTATATTTTTAATCATAATTCGGCTAATAATTTAATTCACAAAACCCCTAGTGTATTTTTCCCAATAACAAAACATAAAATTTCCCAATATTGGCATTAAATGCACCTGGAAAAAGTAGCAAAACCCTAACCCTAATTTATTTTATCTTTTTTTTTCCTTTTTCCTTTTATTCAAAAATCGGCCAATCAGAAAATTCACACTCTCGCGCTCTATTTTTCGAATCTACTTCCTAAATTTTTCCATAATTATCTGAGTCATATATGTATAAAAAGATATAGATATTAAAAATATAAAAATAAAATGTAAGTATTATTTGTGCCGATTTCAATAATTAGTAAAAATTAAGGTTTCGAACATGTTATTAATTTTATAAATCAAAATAAATGCGGATAATTTTTCCTCATTGCATAGAACGAATTAATATGATTAAAATTGAGATACAAAAATACCTTTGATGATCCTTGGTGACTTAATGAAATATTGAACCCGGTTGCTTAATTCGAACCCAAAACAAATCCTCAATCCGAACCAAGCCTTAAAACATCTTCCACTATTTTTCCAAAATCCTTGACCTTCACAATACCTTAGAAAAAATAGTGCTTGCCTTGGAAAAATTTTGTGCCGTCACTTTTGGTTTTTTTTAGGGTTTCGGCTCGCTATATTTTTTAGGATTTCACAATCTAAAAATGTATAGATAAATACACATAATGTATTGTGGATCCCAAGTTTATGCGCTTTTACACCAGCTTTTAAATCAGATAATAAAACTTGCATAATTTATTTGTAATTATCCTAATTTATTTTAATTTAATTTGTAAAGTATAAATAATTAAATACATATAATTCGGCTAATTATATATATACAAAAATATTAATTATTTTTCTTACATAATATAAGGTATTTTAATCTTACAATCTGTGTGTGTGTTTCATAATATCTATAAGAGAGAGAGAGTTTTCATAATATTTCTATAATTAAAATGAAATTTATTTAAGCCTTTTTGTTACTGTGTGTCTTGCATTAGGGGGTATTTTGGTAATTTTACACTTGTTGGATTTTAAGGTTTTACATAAATATTATTCAATATAAAAAATATATATCTATATATATTAAATATATAAAAATTATATATAGTGGTATTGTGTGTGTAATACCGAACCAGATTATTATTATCTATATATTTACATTATATATTTTATATTTTCTTCTCTTTATTTTTTTTTATAATTGAGCCCCACCCTAGTGGATCAGGAAAGTGAAAATAATCATAATGTGATAATGAGAGGTTAGAGGTTAAGAAATAAAGTTATGGTATGATTTGCAAAGAAAAATATATTAAAAAGAATACAGTGTAGCTAGGACTCCTCAGCAAAATGGAGTTGCTGAAAGGAGTAATAGGACATTGATTGAGGCTGCTAGAAACCATGTTAGAGATCTAAGCTACCACTTACATTTTAGGTTGAGCAGTCTCCTACTGCTTGCTTTGTAAAGAATAGGGTTCCTTATTGTCAAGCTCATAACAACTCACCATATGAACTATTTAGAGTTATTAAAGCTAGCTCTATGATTTTATGAACTCATGTGGATGTCATGTTACTATTCTGAATCCTTGAGACAGTTAGGTAAGTTTGATGGAAAAGTGGTTTTGAAGGTCTCTTTGTTGGGTTAATCCTTAAGTAGTAAACGCTTTTGGGGTATACAAAGTGTAGAACCAACAAAGGTAGATAGAAAGAAAACTTGCATATTGGAGTTTTAGAGAATAAGACGATGATAGAAGGGAATGGCGCCAAGTGGCGTGATTTGATATGATTCTCTAACTCAATGCTATGAATTATTGTACCAGTAACTTAGGTAGTAAGCCTAATGAACCTGCATGGGTATAATGAAGATCAAAATGTAGGTCTTTTCTAGAGAAAGTCGGAACCAGTCAGATTTGTATTGTGATGCCAATTTGGAGAACAAAGATGCTTATTATTGTTGATTCTTCTCTTCAAACATTATGGGTAATGATGACCCAAAAATGTTTCTTGATGATCAAGGAGAATGAAGATAGTTTCTAATAAATGAAAGTGATGGTAAGAAAGTTTGAAGCTTTGACAGCAATACAAAGCAAAGGATAATATTGCTGGACAAATAGTGTTAATACTGTAAGTCCTGGACTTTTAATATGGGTGTGTATTAGACTTTAAACCGTTGGAACCTTATTAATGTACTGTAGTCTTGAAGACATGGTAGGGACCTAGTCATTCACTTGAGCCACTCATGAATGTGAGTTCTTAATAAATAGAAGATCGAAACCAGATGCCGTGATTTAGGGACAGAATCTATAACTCTATGCAGTTTCTACTCACAAGTTTACATTACTAAGATAATCACTACTACGATCTCACTTCCACATACTTACTGTACACCGCGCTAGACTCGTTGGTGATATTCATTACATGTTTGTCACATGATCTCGTTCAAATGTGATTGTCCAATGAAAAGGATATACGCTTACGAGAGACCACCGAGCCACTAGGATACATCTCCTCGAAACTTAAACAATTACTAGACTGATAATGTTCGATCCCTCTGTAGCATCAGAACTCATCTAATACCTCCATTTAGTAAACTGATGCAAATTGAGGTAATGTTACTGATATATCGGCTCACCCAGAGGAAGCTTATTTCGCATGCTAGAAGTTCGCCTTGCAACGATCCTATCCCTGGACAACGCTCAACAAGCACTTAAGTAAGAGGCATGCCCCGACTCTCTCCCTTATATACGGTCACCGCCCTGTCTGCTCTCACTCGCCACCGCCTGGTTCATCGTCATTACTCCACGCAAAATTGCTAGATCTTGCTAGCTTTTCTTGTATCGGGACATCATTCGGTTGTCACTCTAACAAATGCAACCGCGTACCTCTCAGCGCTATAAGGTCCCTCTCCCCCCCCGCAGATATCCACTCACTTTAATACTTTTGAGAATAGTTTGCATGCTTCTATGGTTGGTCCCTACCCTAGTACTGTTAAGTGTACTTGTTTTTTGAATCACTACTATTATATTGAAGGTTTTTGGTCCGATTCATTGTTCATTCTTATTTACTGTTACTTTCCGTATATTATCCCTTCTAGAGTATCTTTAGGTTGTAGATTCCGTATACACTTTAAAATATACATACAAAGTCTTACGTAGATGTATAATTTTGGATTTGTATCTCCAAGTTGACATATCTTTACAAGCTAAAGAATCGATCAAGGTTTTGGTGAATCAACCACCACGAGCCGAGAGGCTTTCATAATCTCGGGCAATCTCCAGGGAGATACATAAAAAACCACAAAAACACTGAGAAAGAAGATGGCGAGCATCCTCCACAACTCATACTATATTTATTAATACTAACTACTAGGATAAGCATAGGGTATGCCACCTCACCAAGTGCTCTGTTAGTCTTGTTAATCGAGTCCTGTGCCTGATCTCGTCCTACATACTGTGAGTTCGGTCAAGCAAGAGATCGAGAAATGAGAAGAAACGGAACTCATCCAACGAAGGATATGTGTCATCTCCGAATTCACTCCATCGTGTGTTCTTTTTGAGAAAATAAAATTAGAAATGATCCTTTGAGATTTAAGCCCTGATGGATAAAGCAGATGAGGAGATTTTTACCTCATTTGAAGAACAAGACTTACCAGGATTGAAAAACTCTTTTTTCTCATTTTCGGATGAAAAATGGGAGCAGAAGTGTAAAAAAACTGAGACGATGAACAAGAGTGCGATCCCACAAAGACGATATTCACGCGAATATCGCTCGACGTCCTCGCAAATACCTCGCCGACATAGTCTTAAGCGTAGCTCTCCTCCCCAGCACATCTCTAGTCTCTCTGGATCTCTCGAGATCACTCAGAGTATCGATCTACTATCATCGGCATCGCTCTCTACATCTACTCACTTCGCTTTCCTAGCTTCCCCTCCAGACCCTGGTACATAATAAGAAAACCGTACACCTTATGACCCTCCACGGATCGAGGACCTCGTCATCTAATACATGGCACCGCCGAATGGTCCCCGAATCAACTGATATAAGGGCCTCCGGGACATGGGTGGGCCGACTACAACCATTTGGCTCACACGAGGTTATCCCAATATATCTTCCATTAACAACGATAGTCCAACTCGCCCCTGATAGGGTCAGTCTCAAAGAGATATGAATATACTCGAGAAGAGAAGAGAGTTAGTCAGCATGAGTAGTGGTACTTCCCCACTGTCTCGTTCTTTCGTGCATGATGCCTAAAAGTCTCGAATTCGGGTAAAGAATTATCCGAATAAGAGAGAGAAGTATCGGACTTCTTAAAGAAAGAGTCACTATCCTCAACGGGGATAGGAAATGGGGAAGGAGACTTGAGCACACAATCAGGAGTGGGGTTGTCATTCAAAGATTCGATCTTAGCAATAAGAAGATAGATATTCAATAATTTCTCACGAAGTATATCGTCCTTTACTTCTCGTCTCTTTCGTATGATCGCTGAAAGTCTCGAATTCGGGTAAGGAATTATCCAAATAAGAAAGAGAAGTATTGGACTCCTTAAAGAAAGAATCACTATCCACGACGGGAATAGGAAATGAAAAAGGGAGACTAGAACACATAATCAGGGGTGGGGTTATTTTTTGAAGATTTAATATTAGTAACAAGACGACTAATGTTCAACAATTTCTCACGAAGAATAACATCTTCGATTTGTAAAATATCTTCTAAGTCAAACTCTTTCTCTTTTAGATCTTCATTCACCTCCTCTAAACTATCGTACTCCAAATTGAGAGGTGATGCTTCAACGTACTCGATGTTCTCATAAGAATCGTCATCACTTGAAGTACCATCATCGTTAGAATCGGATAAAATCTCATAATGATCACTCAAAGCATCAAAAATGGAAGGATCTTCACAAACGGGCACATCATACGTATCGTCGGAAATACCCTCGAACTCACTTGGGATTAGGACAAGGTTCTCAACACTAAGAATAGTGTCAAGATGCTCGTCCCCCATACTTAGAGAGTTATCAGGCTCCTCGGTTGATAAAACGGGTGTGATAGCAATGGTATAGTCCTCGTCATCATCGTAGCAAATGGGAATCTTCTAATATCGATCTTTAGCCGCTTGCTCTTCCGCAATTTGCTTTTCTTCTTCCTTCTTTTGCATAATTTGACCAACCATATCACATATGGATGTCATTTGCTCCATAATCTTATTTTGAGAATTGAAAAGGCTATTTTGAGCATTGAAGATTGGATGATTGACGATATATTGCAAGGGTTGAAATTGGTCAAAACCAAAAGAATTAGGATCATAGCAAGAATCTTGCTCATAATAATCTTCATTCATCGGTTGACATTGAAAAGTCTCATGAGGACCCCCACAATCTTCACAACAAGGATATTGTTGTGGATAACTCGGTGAAGTTTGTGGAAAATAATCAAAGTTTTGATTGAAACACGAGTCCTGATTGTAGACAAACGGGACTTGAGGTGGACAATCATAATCATAATGAGCATCATTTCCACAAAACTCACAAGAATACGTCTCGTACTGGGGCTGGTTATACGAAGACATGTCGAAGAATTAAACAAATAAGAGGGTAAAGAAGATAAGAATTAAACGAATAAGAGGATAGAGAAGATTATTTATGGGAAAATACATAAGAAAAAAAATATTTGGGTAACTGAAAATGGAACAAGTGTACGGTAGCTCTTTATAAAACGCACAAAGAAGCAGAGGAGCGGGTAAGCGCGAAGCGTTTTAAAAACCTTCTCCTTTCGGGTCGAAGTTTATAGGATCGACCCTCCTTATACCTCTC
>BQNB010188389.1:0-11954 GCA_026074375.1 Tanacetum coccineum | reverse complement strand
AAGATCAAAAGGATAAATATATAGAGAATGGTTCACATAAACAATGTACCAATCAAGGAAGTATGAAGAATCATTTGTACGAATAATCAAGCAAACAAAGAATCAATTGATCATAATAGTAAAGAGAAATAAGTAAGTATCAAGGATTTCTGTATGAATATAGTAACGGTCAAAGAAATAAACGTTAAGAATTATTTGGTTAACAAAATGAACGTAGGGAGTCATTTGTTTTTAACAGGCTGCGAACCGGAAGACTATAGAGAGTCATCCATAAAATTAATTGATGCAAACGAGAGTATTAATACCAATAGCTGAAAGAGGCATATCTCAAAGTAACAATATGTTAAGAATGTTAAACGAGATAGGTGAATTAATTGTACAAACAATTAATTATTAAAGAGGGTTAATACCAAATGGCTAAAACAAGCAGATATTCAAAAAATGGTATATCAAGGATGTTAAAATGGGATATAAGAAATTAATTGTACAAACAATTAATTATTAAAAAGAGTGGAAATATCCGTACCACAAAGCAAACAATACATCAAGAGTATTCAAAGAAATGTTTTAAATAAAAAGGTCATCGTTGGTCGAGATTCTCTCTTTGGAGTGAGGACTGTTGGTTGTGTCGTACCTCATGGTGTTCCTGTCGGAAGGCGTGACCTTCATTAGCGTGGTTTATCTCAAGGGTCTTTATGAGTGATTCGTTCTTGACATCTCGAATCGTGTTCCGCTCTAGGCAAAAGAGCATGTCAGCCATACGTTGGGCTATGTGTCGCTCGATAGTTGTCGAACTTAGTAGTTATCTTCTTGATGGCATGATACTCTAAAATTACAAGAAGTAAAGAGAAAAAGAATGAGACGTTAATGAGCCATGTTCCAAAAGTAGATGCTCCAAGGTGCCATGTACGAGGAGACACGTTAATTGTCGTATTCGAATTACCCAGCATGTTTTCATGCGAAGGATTACATGACGTCATATACGTTTCAGAAGTATGAGGCGAATGTTCAACTCGGAGTCGAGCAGTAAAATAACCAATGGGGTCGACAAACTATGTCAAGTTTTAGTATCATATAAAATAGTATTATGGAAAATCATGAGAAATTTTAGAGACCATTGTATCGCTAACAATGTCTTGGGAAGGTTTTAGAGATCGTCGTATCACTCACAACGTCTTGAAAATAAACGAAACCATTGTGTCACACACAATGTCTTAAGAAAAGTCATAGTATTTATATAAACAACATTTATATAAAATATAGTGACACTCTAGAAAGTAGATAGAAGTGATCGAACATAGTCGACATTTATATAAATTACTTTTATGTAAATAAATAGCGGTACACTCGAAGGTAAGTGTAAGAGATAGAAAAAAAAATAGTGTATGTATATAAATATCTTCATATAATACTAGTACTAGCTTCATAACCCGCCCGATGGACGGGTTCGCTTCATAACATTACTTGACAAAATCTAATTGGACGTATATTAATAATGAATAGCAACAAATATTTTAAGCACACCAATTGAACAAAAAAAGAAAGTGTTCATGTATTATATGTAAAGAGAACAATGAAAAGTATGAGAAGATGAAAATAAATTAGATGGTGCTTACTTATCTACCAAATAAAAAACCTTTGTACACAAATAACCTTATTTGTAAACGCCTTTTGTTGTGAAGTTTGTGTACTTTCCGTCTTTGTTGCAACAAATATCCTTCAAACCTTTCTTGCTCTTGAATCTCGAAGGTTAACCATGATTTTGGTAACTAACACTTAAAATGTAAAGTAACATGCATTAATCAATCCCCAATATTTCTTGAAAACGAATAACGACACCATAGGACCCAGTCATGGAAAAACTAAAAGAGTGGAAAAAGGAAGCACCTCTCTCAGTTGGATCTCCAAATTATTGCATAATAAGAATATTTTATAAGTTAGTTTAATAGGTGTTTCACCCTCTTTCTACATGTACTAAAAGGAAAAGTTAAGTTGTAAATTTTAATTCAGACACTATGATTAAGTCTCTATTACTCAGTTCTGTTTAACATGTATTCAAGGAACAACTTATGAAATCATGTGTTCATAGCTCGGTTTTGAAAATGATGCATACTTACCAGAATGCTGGTTACACCAAGCACATGTGGAGCCGCCAGTCCTATTTTACAAGTCTGGTTCACAAAATGATCGTTTGACAACAGATGTTTTGAAATTGAAATCTCCACTTGACTATTAGAATTTCCCTTTCCATAGTATTTACACAAACTCACAGGTCAAGATTCACTTCTCTTTGTAGAAAATAATCGGCTAAACCCACGAGTGTTATTTTCAGGTGTAGGGTTAGATGATGATGAAGACGATGATCCTTATTTGGTAGGTTGATGTTTTAAGGTTTTTGAACTGATGGTGATCTCAATTGATTGGTTGTTTCAGAATCGGAAGGACTAAAGTGGTGGTTGTCTAATTGAATAGGACTCATTTCCAAGCTGCAAGTTCATGCAACTACTGGTTATTAATTCTTTTTCATCATCATCTTCTTGCTTTTCCAGAGTTATTAACCACCTATTTACACAGATAAGAACGCACTGGTAATTATGTATACATCGCAATGTTAAAACTCTATAAGAAAAGCTTAAGACCATATACCTCTTCGAAATCACTTTGTTTTAAGAACATGAGATGCCATTTTGTACACCACAGCTTAGTCATCAGTACACATGTTTGATCTTGATAAGCCATTTCCTGAAGGTTTCTTGCAGCAAAATATAACATCACATCTGATCTTTTGTATTCATTAAAGCCTCATTCAGTTAACGACCATATTGGGCACGAAATTGATTATCACAAATAAGTAAAATATAAACGGGTTTATAGAAATTGTAAACAACATAAATATTTCAATTTGCAACTGAAATCTAACAAATGCAACTCATATCTAACCTTAAAAACATCAAAATTTGCATAAATTAGACCCACTGCCTGAGCATTCTGCTCAAGAAGCTGACATGCTATACCACATATTGTTGTAGATGCCACGTAAACCACTTCTATAAAAATATGTTTTACTAAGATTACTAGAAAATGACAATAAATAATACAGCACTCAAACGCATCATACATTAAAAGGTTCTAACCTCATGTTACACGTCCAAAATTTCAGAAAGAACTTTTTGATAACTCAAAGTGAACTCCAAAAATTCTTTTTCTGTGTTGAATGTACGCTTGGCGCTTTTACATTGTGAAGGCCAAATAATCCCTAAAATATGCAAGTGCATATTACCTTAAAAGCATCATAAGCAGACCTGAAACACCACATATGTATGTACCTGTTATATCTAACTCTTCTAAACATGTTCAACGTCCAAATTACACAGGCAATTCGTTTAATCCGTATGATGTAAGAAATATATTCTAAATATATACCCTTGGGATGGAGAACATTCTTACCGGTCAAGATAAGTTCTACATAACGCCAAATCACACCAGCTTCATTTTGCCATTTTCCCTAAATAAACACATATAGATCCATCTATAATAAATTATTAATTAATAGATGTCATACTAATTATTATGGAAAATCAATTGTATCATGAAGGAAACTTAATCCGTTATTGTTTTTACATGAATGATCCATAATATTTGCAACACAATGATCCATAATACTTGTTATTAAATGAAAATATTGCAGTGTAAATATCATGAAGCAAATCAAGTATGTATGTTTAAATTTGAATTTAAAGACCAATACAAACATAGATAGATCTAGAGTATAAACTGCATGAATGGTGCAATCTGGTTTGCTCAAAATTACTAAGTTCTTTGCTAATATTAATCACATTTGTGGTCGCTAGAAAGGGCGGGTTACCGTATGCAAAACCAAACGGTCTTAATAGAGACCAAATCTAAGTTTTTTTTAAAAATGCAAAATATTAGAACTTCTGCAAACCCAGTGGAGGATAACATAACCTAATAAATTCACCTTTTCTTTAGAATTCGTGTTTTACCTTATGTTGAGCACGTCATCCCTGGTGAGCATCTATTTTCTCTTGCCATTTGAATTTCTGCAATATCATCAAGAAAACAAATATGTCCAATAGGCTCATAAGGCTAAGCTTATAACCTTATTCATCTACTAAGTGACGAGTTTTTTATGCATTTTATAATATCAAAATAGCTTCTGAAATCAACTATTTTGATAAATTATATAAACAAAATTAAGTAAATTAGAGAATGAATTAGTATAAGATAAAATATGCGAACCAAAAAAGCTATAAAATCTACAACCAAACTTGGGAAATTAACTTTGCAAAAGCTCAGACATGGCATTCATGATTGAAGGACCTAAAGTAAACATAAAAACAAAAACACACTGAGACATCGAATGGTTAATTTGATTTGATTTCAAAATATATCTATCAACGTTCGTTACTTGAATATTAAAAACAATAATCAATGTTTTTGTACCACAATGGTTTAAAACGGTGTCGGCCCGTATCTCTAAATCTAAGTTGAGCCTCGGGTTTCTGCTCACATTCCTTCATCCAAATGAAGCAGTTGGCCAAATACTTACCTTGTTGAGCCGCTACCTAAAAATATCGAAACAACGACATTAGCCATTGGCAAAATAGCTCATAGAAAATTAGTTATTGTTAGTTCATAGAAAATTAGTTATTGTAGAACTTCACAACTGAAAAGGTTATTTGTTGCGACAAAGACGGCAAGTACACAAACTCCACAACAAAAGGCATTTACAATATGTCTTAGATTGAAAAGAATCAAAGTATTTTAGATTAAAAAAACGCATCACCTTGAAAAATTATGGAAACCTCATAATCAAGTTCACAATGTTTATAACCATCACCGACAAATTTGACACCTTGCATAACTGGGCATTTACAATTCTGCCCATTAAACAAAATACAAAAACTCGTTAATTTAAAAGTCAAACATAAATTAAAGGAGATGTAGATTATGTAATACTACCTTGTAGCTTTGTCCATCCAGCACCCACCATTGTTCTCTGGAATTTTCTCATTACCAAAATAACACTCCTGAAAAGCATATGCCATATAATAATTGATGATTCTACTCCAAAAATTTGCTTGAGTATCCTTGCAGTCTACAGCCAACTCAATCTCCAAATATATATGATCACATAGTCAAAGTGTCAATACACAATTAGAGTGTACCAGTATAAGTAGTGTGAGGTTTCTTGATTCACGATCTCGGGAAGTCGGGGATGATGGAAATGTATAAAAGCCATTTTAGAGAGAGAAAGTAGTTATTATTGAATGATTAGTGAAAATTACAATTGTGAGGTTCACCCCTCTAAGGAAGATTAGAGGGGGTATTTATAGTCTAAACACAAGCCATCTTTGGGCTAATTACATTTCTAGTCCTTGTGTTTAAGACTATATAGAAACTAATGTAAATTCCATATAGACACCATATTTTTAATCCTAACAATCTTCCCCCAATATGGTGGCATATGGAATTACTTACAATGTATCCTACAAGTACAAATATAAGTGCTCCAGCTTGAATCTTTCCATTACTTGCAGACGATACAATGTAATCCGTATAAACTGAGTTAGCTTCCCCCCAGTTCATACTGCATGTCTTTACACAGCTTTCTTCATCTACTTCTTTTTGTCGAAGTTTCTGAATCAGCTTCCCCCCAAACCAACATCCGTATTATAAGCAGATTCTGAAAGTGTGATGTAGCTTCATAGAAGTAGAAGTAGAAGTAGAAGTAGAAGTAGAAGAATAAGTAGAATCAAAGAAGTAGAAGAAGCAGAAGAAGAAGCCAACCACATCAAACTAAACTGCTTCTGTTCTAATGAATATCCGTTGAGGGGAACATGCAAGAAATCAGCAACATCTTCTCACGTATGCACATACTTCACACACTAACCATACATTTCTTCCCCCTGTTTAATGCAATCTATCGAATACTACCTTTTCTTCCCCCTGATTGCATTCGATGACCATCGAAAAAATCATAAACATGTGTACGCCCGAATATTCGATAGAACAACCATGTGTGAAGTAGAATAAATTCAGTTAAGCATGAGAATCAACTGCTGATTAAGAACCTCTATTTGTCTCTTCTCTGACTAATTTAATTCCAACCTCGCATTCTATCGGCTATTTGTAATGACCAGTGATGGAGAAAACTCAATATGACAAACTCGATACTGAAGTAACATCCCCCAAAGTTGTGACTTAAGATTGCACTATCCGAAAGAATCTCTTGAACAATCCTCAACTACGTGAGTCACTGAGCACTACAACATAACTCCTTAAAGTGATAGCTACTTTGTGGATAAAAGAGAGAAAGAATCACAAAAGTAACTAGATATTCAAGTCTTCATGACAATCCTCATATGCTCGAACAATCACTTCGTTGCATGTAAATGGCCAAAGATGAAATAAGTACACTTCCCCGGTACATATTACTTCAATCCCGAATAATATAAAGAATCAACGCCCGTAGTCATTTAATTGCGATTAAATCTAGAGAATAGCCTTTTGAACGTTTGCGTGTACTTTTATCGATCGTGTTTTAAGCAATAAGTGATGTTTTTGTGTCCAAAAAATTTAACAAAAATTCGGCCCTTTAGCATTTTAAGCCCACAATTTCAGATCCAGCCCAATTCCATAACAATCAAACGGTTACAAACGCAGCCCATTTTGTTCACTTATGAATTTCGGTCAGCCATTTTTTATATGCATAAAGACAGCCCAATAATTTGCACCCACTGAAATTCATTATAGTAAGAAAAAATTTGATTACAGCCCAAATAACTATGCACCCCATTTTTTGTATCCAGCCCTTGACTCAACAGATATCACACTTTCTTTATACATCTAACCCTAAATCACACATCAAAAAAAATCCGCCTCTTATCTTCAACTACCTTATCTTTCAGAGAGGTAAAACAGATCCAGTCTCATCCCTCTTGCAGTCTTCAATCATATTCATACCAACACTACATTCAACAAAGCCAAGAGCAATAAACCATCTATCTTACATACTCACAACCATCAATCCTTTTCAGTTTGCACACACTCACGAACGAAGGAAGTGTCAAGATCTTTTTCGGCTTCAAGACCTTATACACGGGTCTCTGGTAGGTGTTCTATCTCTTGTTTTTGCGTTTTTATCAACGAAACAAAGAAAAGAGTGTAACAAAATTGTTATAACTCTATCTTTATTTTCGGATATTGAAGAGAGGGCTTTCGTCCTTCATAGATCAATGATGAATATCCTTTTCGTGTTTTGATCTGTTAAGGTCGCCATTTTGTTGTAAACACGATCAAGATAAGCTGAGATCTTGAGTTGTTTTCGAGTCTTGATGTGAGATAGAAATGAGTTGAGGTTGATTGTATGAAGGTGAAATGATTTAGAATAGTTTAGATTTGTTAGTGGCTGTTTGATGTTGGATTTGAGTTGTGATGTTGAATGATTGTGATTGCGATTGTATCAAATTTGTGCTTCTCTCAGTTTTTGGTTTAGATCGAGTTTGCTGAGTTGATTCACTTGATTTGTAGATCTGTTGTAAACCCGGTTGTCGAGGTTCATTCTCGGAATCGAATTTGTAACTTTTCTTTAAACATTGTAAATGATTATTTGTTGTGGATCTGAATCTTGTGTAAAAATCATTCTCGGAACCATTTTCGGACACTAAGTCAGAAACTCTGAATAAGCAGTTAGAGTTCCGAGTTTGATCATAACTTCCGAGATTGACCGTTGACCAAAGTCAATGTCGAATTTTGACCATTCTGAATTTGTGAAATCAGCAGTTTATATCAAAATTTCATCTAAAATAACGAACCGATTCGTCTTACGATAAAACCGTAAGCAGTCAAACTCGATCAAGTCAAACATATCGAAAATAACAAAAACTGATGTAACAATCTGAAGTTACAACCAATCTACTGTATGACTGAATCGAAATTGTATAGGCTGACAGCATACAAATCAGAACCGAATAAGTTGTACACATCAGAACTGGACCGAATAAGCTCTAAATAAGCCGAAACTATACAGAATAAGCTCAAATAAGATGCAAAATAAGCTGATCAGAATAAGCTAAACATCACAAATCGCCTGTGCAGCTCTGATACCACTTGTGAGGTTTCTTGATTCACGATCTCAGGAGGTCAGGGATGATGGAAATGTATAAAAGCCATTTTAGAGAGAGAAAGTAGTTATTATTGAATGATTAGTGAAAATTACAATTGTGAGGTTCACCCCTCTAAGGAAGATTAGAGGGGGTATTTATAGTCTAAACACAAGCCATCTTTGGGCTAATTACATTTCTAGTCTTTGTGTTTAAGACTATATAGAAACTAATGTAAATTCCATATAGACACCATATTTTTAATCCTAACAAGTAGCTATCGGATGATCAGCATACATGTGATGCATACGTGTTGTGCTCACTTGGCTGCATATAAAGCCATCTTATAGTCATTCATAATAGACATTATAGTTTATAAACGTTACATTGGTTAAGCATTTAGCACCTTCCAAACGACTGCCCATATCAAGAGTAATTATACCTGCATAAAAACACAACGATATAACTGGTAAGCCAAAACTGGAAACCCAAAGAAGCATACAGAACGCAATCAGCAAGAAATCATAGACGACAGAAGCAATGTAACATTTAAAGATTGTAGATTCAATTGCATCATCTTCGGTGTCAATTGAGAAGATAATCATGGAATCATTAAATAAAAAATCAATTAAACAATTATCACATATATTTGAGTTTTTACCTTGTGTTAATGTAAAGCAATCATTTTCTTTAATTCAAAATCATAAACATGGTCGTGCAAAAAAACAAATCAACCCCACAAAATCAACCTATGAATGAAAAAGATCAATTCTAACATAAACCTAAAGTAGAATCAAATGAAAACACTAATTCGTTTACAGAATAATCAAAAATACATACCTTGTTGATCGAGACATACCTTGTTGATTGTGGTTTTGTAAATCAATATTAATGATTAAATCTTTGATTTTGATTTTGATGTTGTATCCTTACCCTAGTTTTTATTTTGATGTGGGAAGCGAGTCTCAGAGGAAAGGGTTAGTGAAAACACGATTGAAGATAACTATGGAGAAGATTGAGAGAATAATGGGTATTTTTAAGGATTTGAGTTGCAGGAATGAGTACTGGTGTGAATTTGATTTTTGAAATGCCAAGTTAAATCGGGTAAGGATTTGTTTGATGGCATTGAAGATGATTGAATATCTTTGTGGGGAGGAAAATTTGTATCACAACTTGTGTGTTAGTACACCGGTTGTAGTCTTGTTTGTGGGCGTGGTGACCAAAGTTTGAATATGGGCACCTACATTTTTTAAATAACACTACGTGACGGGCTGACATGGACAGCTAACGTGGGACAGATGCTGACATGTACATATGACATGGA
This sequence comes from Tanacetum coccineum, assembly GCA_026074375.1. Taxonomy (NCBI): domain Eukaryota; kingdom Viridiplantae; phylum Streptophyta; class Magnoliopsida; order Asterales; family Asteraceae; genus Tanacetum; species Tanacetum coccineum. The sequence goes on along the minus strand of BQNB010188389.1, from coordinate 2,504 downwards.
CATGTGACGTGGACATATGACACCATGTCCTAGTGTCATGTCTTGTCCCATATATAAGTAAAGATTGATGCTCGAGGGAGTAAATATAAGAAACCAGGAAGTACGCACGCACGGATATCGGATAAAACGAGAAGATACTCTTAGTTATGAAAAACGGTTATAGTCTAGGTTTTGAAAATGACCCAGTTCCCTATAACCAGCAACTCTGATACCAATCTGTAACACCCCCCAAATTCGACACGCAACGGAATACAACATGGGGTGCTACTTCATAGTCACAAAGTTCAGGTTACGGAAAACGGCCTCAAAAGAGACACGTTTTAAAATAAGTTTCACATTCGATACATTTAAAATATCAGAGTTTGTAAAAAGGTCCCAACAGTTTCAAAATAACCCAGATGTTCAAATATGACATAAAGTTTAGATAAAGTTTTCATCGAATGTAAAATAAGAGAAAATCGTTACACAACATAATGTTTTCAAAGATTTGATTTTAAATCGAATGTAATAGAAAGTAGAGTCTCCAAAATACATATCCGTGCGACTTCCTTCCGAGCAATATACCTAAAAGACCTGAGATAAACATGCGAAAAATGGTCAACACTAATGTTAAGTGAATTCAGAGAGTTTATAAAGTAAATAAGTAGAACACAAGTTTTCGTTCATCTAGTGACATTGCAACACATACAAGTTAGGTAATAATATTATTGCATCGAGCTCATGACAACGAACGTTAACCAAGATAATATAAGATTTTGCCCATCGAAGGTATATTTGCCAAATACCTTAATTCTCAATACAATGCGTCCGTTTGACATGTATTCAAGTGAGCGCTACTCACCCGGACGGGGTATGTTGAACCCAATAGATCTATTCATAGTACTAGCATTTACCAATAATGTAATTAACGGTTCATGAAATTAGGGACTTTTTAAGCAACAATAATTCACGTATTCGGGTCAAGCATACCCATCAATCACTTGTGTGCAATTTTGCAAAACTAGCATGTAATCTTCCGCATGGAGTTTGAAAAACATTAAATACGTAAAAGGGGCTATGAATGCACCTTGAGCAAATGATGAGAAAAGAAATGATCAACAGCGAAGAAATGAAGTCACGAGATCCTAACCGCGACCTAATTGAACGACGCGCTTTAGGAGAAAGAAATATATTTAACGAAATAACACATAATACGTCTATAGAGATCAAATAGCATCCACATGTGTTGTGTCTTGGTTTAATTAGCAAGACGTGTCTTTACGAAGATAAAAGATCTTTAGTTAAGCTTATGACACTTAGACGAAAAATTACTATTTTTGGAAAGTTTCTATTTTAGGAAAGTTTAGAATTTCGGACCTTAATACCGTCCCCTAATATCTGATAAGTCCATTAACCCTAAACGCACTAAGAAAAGCTTAAATGTCTACTTCCACGGTCACCTCATCAATATTTATCTCGAAACCAAACTTACTATTTTTATCAATATTTAACGTTTTCGAAATATCAACTTTAGAAGGTCTCTAACGTGCCTTAACGGTATATAAGTGTTACAATAACTTTCGCTAATGTCTCTACATCTCAAACGAACCCGAGAACGTCCGAAAACCTCATTTAATGTTGCAATCAGCTCAATATTTAATTTAAAGTGTCTTAAAAATGACTCAACTTTATGATGTTATAAGTCTCTCGTCTTTGACTTTCAAGCTTAACGAAAAGCGCTACCTTTAGTAAAATTTTATTATGGACAACTTTCGTTTTATAAGTTTAAGCGAGTTCGGACCTGAAAGGGGTCAAAACATCGTTTTAAAATCTGATCAGAAGGTATAATAAATGTTTAAGTTTCGGCAAGTTTAAAATCGTCATATCTCTTTCCATATGCGTCCGTTTTTTACGTTCTCTATATGAAAATTTATCTACACAAAGTAATCTATCCAAAAATTAACCTTTTAGCTTGTCAAAACCTTTTTAAGTCACCCAAAACCCATAAATCATTTTTGGACAGCATCATATTTAGTCAAAATCGACACCAAGACTTCACCACAACTTCTCAAAATCCCATTCTAACCTAAACTCTGTCATCTACTTAATCCACAACAAAAACCACTAACTAAATCCTACCTTCTTCACCTCAGCATCATTCTAATCCACTTATCTTAGTCCTAATCGCAATAGGCTTATAAAACAAACATAATAACGACATATTTTTATAAAACCCATTTCTTTAACTTTCAAAATATGACACAACACATGGGTTCATATGGATTCATAATCAAGAACATGAAATAATCAAGAAATATAAGAGAAGAGTTCAAGAATCTCTTACAAATGTGATGAATAAGCTAAGAATTATATAAAACTTGATTAGGAGATGAAGAACTTGAAAACCCCCAAATAGTTTATGAAACCCTAAAATCTTGATTCTTGATCCCTTGAAATTGGATGAATTAAACCCTTGAAACACCTTAAAATACTCGTGAGATGAACTTAGAACACTTAGAATTAAA
>BQNB010188387.1:0-11954 GCA_026074375.1 Tanacetum coccineum | reverse complement strand
AGATTAATGTGTAAGACTATTGACATTTAAATATTAATTGTCATACATTAAACTAACATAGTGTAGGTGCACAATTAACACGTAGGTCATGTAAAATGACGCATACAAAACGTGAAAATTTTAAATGTAATCATCATGTAAAAACATGTTAGCATTTAGCACTTAGCAGCATATGTTATTTAGATAAACTAAGAGATATGTTAACTAAATTGCTAGAAAAAGGCAAAAGCTTTTACAACAGACATGCATTTAATAGCTAAGCAAATAAACGTTGAGCATTAAGATAAACATGAAAGCATATAATTGCATTACATGGGAGCACATTATCATCTTTAAACTTCAAAGTACATATGTGAAATGCATGTAGTCTAGATTGACTAAGGAGAAATCTAATTTCTACTTGCTTAGTGTGCAATCAACTTCATGATTTCGTGTAATATCCGAGGATGGTTAAACATGTAGACACGGAAAGATATCTATGGTCATTTGATTGATATTTCCGTGATCTAGATAAATCATAGTCTCGTTTTCATGTTCATATTCTAATTTTGTAATTAGATTGAATGATGAGATTGATTATTGTTTTAATAATAATCATCTTCATATTTGAAATCCTCTTACGATCACTTATTGAAAGAAAGCACGATAATGGTTTGTGAAATATGTTCAATTTTTCCTAATCCTAACCTTAGATGGTTAAAGGGTTCTCATTTGGTGAAGAAGAAATATTATGCTTATTTGGTAAAGTAAGAGAGAGTTTTGATGAGAAGATAGTTTGAGTTTTGAGTTGTGCATTTTGGAATTGTTTTGAGCATAAGGTTACAATATGTTGTGCATTTGATAACTGTTTGGTCTTTTCAGATACAAGACTTTACAATTGCATTGCAAGGTAAATTACTTGAGTATTTCGGATGAAACGTTTAAGTCGTCAATCCTACTTCATTGTGTATTTTATGCATATATTTGCCAAATATTTGGAACACGACTATTGGACAAGTAGACTTAATATGACATCATTTTTACACATAAGTATGGGTTATGATCGATTGATATTCTTATCGTCTTGGAAAAGGATGTCGTTATTTTCATATCAATCGAGTGTGATTGAGTATGTAGGTTTAAGATAATATATCTTGTTACATTTTGATATAATCTCAAAGCTAGACAAATAAGAATCCAATTTCTTGTCCATATTCAAAAACTTGTCAATTAGATTCGATGATAATATCAATCATAATTTGAATAATGAATCAATATATACTCAAAATCTTTTTTGACCCTCACGAACACTCTTTTAAAATAAAACAAATAAATATTTTCATAGTGTGTTCCGTTAATCCTAAGACTAGTTGTATGGTGAGGTTGATGAATAATGACAAGTTAATTTCTTACTTCAAGATTGTCATATATTTTGCTTGTGCGGAAAACTATTTGTTGTTATGTATAGTATGCATAGTTTTTGACATTTTATAAGTATATAAATGATTTTCCTAACCATTTTTATACGACACGAATCTTTTGTAAAATATTATATGTTTATAAAAAGAATATAATTATGTGTGTGTTAGAACAATGCAAGCACAAGCAAAGTTTAAAAATACATTTTATTTTACTTAATTACTAGTGTATTAATATAATCTTTTTTATTTGTTTAATCAACCCAAGGTCAAACAAGGCAAGACGGTGAAAAGGGGGTAAATTTCTAGAATCTTCTAGTCTCTTTTTATCTTTGTTCTGAATAAGGATAAGGGAAACAGAAAGAGAGGAAGGAGGATATAAGTGAAAGTAAATTGAGGAAAGTAAAAGAGAGTTGATAAAAATAGAGAAGAGGAAGAGAGTTAACAATGATGGAAAATATTTTGGTGTACGGTTTTTTGAACATATGATCTATTTGACTTATTTTCCAACATACCTTGTCAACTATTAACTCTAAATCCTAAGATGGTTACTAGACTCAAAATGATTTACAAGATGTTTATGTGACATTTGTAAATATAGCTATCTATGCCTAAATGGAATGCACAAACAATTTCGCACCTTAACGCAAGAAATCTAGCATAATTCCTATTAGGCATAATCCAGAAAACTATTAACAAATAAATAGTGTACATGACATATGTGTTTAGATATGTAAGTAGCAACGCTCACTTAATAATATCTATCAACAAAATTAAGATACAAGTAAATACACATAATCATTTAGCATGCACATAAAGATATTCGTCGTCGTTTTGTGTATTAGATATAACGATGTATACTTAGCTTGATTTTATTTGAAAATAAATAAGTTCATCCCCATTTCAAAAATTAATTAAGATCAATATTTTGAAAAGATAAATACAATATTTCTCAAAGATACATCAACTATAAATGTCCTCCACGAATGAAAATGTAAAATACAAGTTTTACGTTAAAACGAAACATAACGTTTTGACCACTATGTAGTATTTTGCATTTATAACTTATTTAAATTTTAAATGAAAGTCTTTGAAGTTCTTTTAAATGAAATTAGACTCAATTATCTTCGAAATGGCGGGTGGCACGACTTCTATGGACTTACGATTTATTTTATATGATTTTTCGAAGTTTGCCAAATTCTGACGAAACAGACAGACGGCTCCCGAAAAGGTGATGGCCTCCAGATATATATGGGGCCGCCCTAACATTTATGGGACCTCCACCAGTGACCCAAAAACAAGTTTTGTGTACAAAATCATTTGGTGACTTAATTGTAGAGCGTAAGACTTTAAGAAGTTGTTTCAGCACATAAAAACGTGTTTTGGACGTCATTTCTACTCTTACGACTAAATACAATATATAGACAATTTCAAACTCTTTTTAGAAGATTTTCCTTCAAGATATTATACGAAGTATATCTAACAACAAAAGTATTACGAATCAAGCAACAAAACACTTTTCATATTTAATCCTCCTTCATGGGTAATTTGATACATGGATCGTACTCTATTTTAAAAACCATTTGTTTTGAAAACTAAAGCGACGTGGCTCCTGATACCAATTGTGGAAACCGTAGAGGGGGGTGAATACGTTTCCATTAAAAAACTTTAAATCTTTTTTATCAAATCGCCAATCAAGTTAGACGTAATATGAGAAGTGTCGATAATATGTTTTACAACTACTAGCACATATCTTAAAAATATAAGCTCAACCACAATATTAACTACAAAGTACTACACAATCACAATTAACACAATATGCGCACCTATCCACACAATCATGAACACAATGCAAATATAAAAGTAATGCGATAAATGTAAATAAAAGCGTAAAGAGATAAGTGAAAGGAAATGCAAACCGGACACGATGATTTATAGTGGTTCAGTCACGAATCTCCTTTTCACCCTACTCTACTCCCTGAGTACCCAACTCGAGAATTACTTCACTAGTCAACAAGCTCCTTTCTCGGCGGAGAAAACCATACAAGTTGCTTACATTATTTTCTGACACTAAGCTAGATGTCGAGTTCTTTTTCGGGTATAACCAAACCCGTTATGTTTTATGGCCCAACATAACAAATCTTGTGTTTTATGACCTAAACACATAAACCACGTCGCTTACATTATTTTCTGACACTAAGCTAGATGTCGAGTCCGAATCTTAGCTAGAACCAATCTACCACTATACTAATGTATTTTAAGGCCCAAAATACTTACCAACCCACAATCAACCCTTCCGAATATACACACCATTCAGATCTACACACTACTAAAGATTAAAAGACATGGGCTCGATCTATATGTAACTTATGTTACAAATGAACTAACTAGACTACATAACTTCGTATCTTGACGATGACGAAAGTTCTTCTCTAGCACATGAGGGAAGAAGGAAAGGATGGAAGATTGGATCACATTTAAACAAGATTAAACAAGTTAAATGTTCAAATATATAGAAAGATGTAGTTAGATTTAGAGAGAGAAAGAACTAAAAATATGTGCAAAAGGTTGTGAAAATAGTTGGAAGTGAACCACTATTTTTGGAGAATGGAAAAACAGAACTGTCTGACAGCGGCGACCCTAATTCTAAATTAGGGATGATCACTCCAATATTTAAGGGGGCCGCTGAACATATTCTCATGGACCGCCACCCGACTGACGCTCCTGTATTTATATTTTTGTGGTGAGGTAAAACTCTTGTGTGAATATCAGACTTGTTTAAGGGGGACTATGACCTTATTGAAATTTGAAATTATTACCACATAAAACATTTTTTTATAATTCAAAAATAATTTGTCTAAATAATTTTTGAGAAATTGTTTTGTTATATTTATAAAAATATAAAGTTTAAGACAAAAACTTATTTCTTTGATCATCCTACAAGTTTAATGTTGTTTGTCCATACCTTATGTGATTTATGTCGTGTGTAACCAAATGTCGGTGTTGATGCATACTTGAGACACCGAGAGATGTAGATGCATGTATGCATTGATGATTTGTGATTACGAGTAACTTGTGCACTTTACGTTACGTAGTACAAGTCACATGTTTGTCATCACCAAAACATAAAAAGATCGTATAGATTAAATATCGTAATATTTGCACTAACAAATCTATTACAACGTTAACCTAAGTACCGTTATCCCATATTTGGCCCTGTTATCATGAACCGTTAATTTCTTGATCGGGGGTACCGGTCAAGTAAGCGCGAATGTTATGAATAGATCTATTGGGGTTGACATCCCCGTTCGGGTGTTGGTAGCTCTCACCGGACGAACGCATATACATTTGGGGAGCATTTGGTATTTTGGGATAAAATACCTTGGGGCAAAAACTTGCATTGTTTTGCAAGACACTGGTTGTTAAGGCTTCGGTTGTATGAGCTTGGTGCTAAGTAACAGTAACTCTTTTTGTGTACATGACACTGTATGTGTTATAATGGTCATGCTTTGAAATCTTGTGGTCCGCTTAACTGTTTAATTAAACATATGAACTCACCAACTTTATGTTGACATTTTAAGCATATTTATCTCAGGTTCTTAACTGCATTGGTAAACTCCACGCTTATGAAGTCCATGGTCATGTTATCTGCTGAGGGTCACATTGCATGGATTTTTATTATCTTCATCGTTGATTTGTAATAAAACGTAACTTTGCTTCCACTATGACTCTGAATATTTTACTTTATGTAAAACTTTATTTTTAATTAAATCAATGATGTATTTTTTTTAAAACGACTCATTTAGAAGCTGTTCTCTTGTATCTTGTGTTCTTGTATTATGACTTCACACGCCCTCGGTTACCGTTCCGCTGCATGATTTTGGGGGTGTGACACAACTCGATTTATGTCTTTTATGAATTGAGTTGGGTGGGGGGGGGGGGGCAATGATGCAGGTCTACTTAAGGATCAAGATTTTAATTGTTATGATAGATACGAAGATTATGTTTATAATTTATCTAGGCTTTTTGTGATTAATTTGACATCCATCTTCAAGGTCGAGTTAGGAAGTAGTGCTAGCTGTAGGCGTTATTTCCTTATTTCTTTGTAAGTTCATAAGATTGTCATGTCTCTCTTATGATACATCCAGTTTGGAGCACAATAGGTGCATTTGTTTGCCTATGTAATGGGCTGCGATGTGGGATTTCACCCTCATCCTAATGTACTCAAACGTTTTTTTTGAAGTAATACATTTTGCCGGAAAAACCCTTTACCCAAAAAAAATACCGCGTACGCGAATTACTCTTTCCGACAACAAGATGCTGTTAATGATTAACATAAGGCAGTTTTCTGTTTCCGTCTGTTTTGCAATGACAATCAACAAAAGTTAAGGACAAACGTTGTCCAAGGTTGGTTTATTTTTACTGCGTTACGTCTTTTCCCACACACAGCTGCATGTGGGCAGTATGTTTATTTTAATTAAATTAAGTTCATATAGCTTTTTTTTTTTTTATTGCGTAACAACTAATCATTTAGTATACAAGCGGAGCGTTTTATTTTAATAATAGCGTGTAGATAAATTATTATTGTAGCGACCTAGGATTTCAAAATAGGGTATGCACTCAAGTTCGGTATTTTTGAAAGGTATGCACTTTATGTATATATTTCTTAAAAAAAATTCACTAGCCTGTCGAATCGAAGGGTATGCACGTGCATACCCGTGCTATAAGCCAAGTCCGCCCCTGCATGTGGGAGTATCAAGAGTTAAAAGCATGAAAGGGTTGAATGTGCTTTGTTGCAACAAAGACCGTGTATCTACACTAATTGCACAACAAAAGTTATTTATAAAGAAGATCTTCGTAGAATTTGAAAGACTCATTTTATTTTACAAGTTTAGTTTTATATATTTCAAGAAACTCATATTCATGTGTTTATTTTTTGTGATAATACACATTTTTATTCTTGCTTTGTCATAATTCTGATAATCATGCCGTATAAATTGTTGGAATAATATACCGCTACCTCTTACTTATGAATGACGTTAATAAGTAAACCATTAACAAGAAACATCTTTATGAGTTCTTTGTTATTATGCTTGAAATATAAAATACTACTCCCTCCGTCTCATATTAAGTGTCCATTTTTGACTTTTTGAATTCTTTTTTTATAAACTTTGACCGTAGAGAACAGTTTCTAAAGTTGTATATGAAACCTCGCCATTGTAACCAATGTTTTAAAATCTGGGTTGATTCGGCCGGTTCAACCGATTGAAGTGGGAACCGGTTCGGAAACTGAGCCGGGTGATTGGATTTTTGTTTTTTTTAAGAACCGGATTGAACCATCGGTTTTTCATTAACCCGGTTTGATAAACTCAGTAAAGACATGTCATGATTTTTAAAAATATAACAAAAACATTTTTTCTATAAATCTTACCAAGTTTAATTGATAAGTTGAAGTGGTGAGGACTAATCATAGATAATATTTTGTTGAACAATGAATTATAGTTGAAACTAACTTAAAACTAATATAGCTTATTATATTATATTATAACTTCGAATTATAAGTTGATTGTTTTTGAAAATCTTTGCTATAATTTTATTGATATAGAACATAAAAACTAAAGTTTATCGGTAAAAACTCAATCTCTTTCTTCGAGTCTAATTGAACGTAAAAACAATTTTAGGTAAATTATAGAATAATACAACACTACATATTAAAAATAACAAAAAACGATCACAGATGTATAAAATTGATTTGACCCGGTGGTTTAACCAACCGATTAAACCAGTAACCCGGTAAACCGGATACTAAATCGGTCGAAAAGAAAACAAAATTCTAAAACATTGATCGTAACCTTTCACTTTTAAGCTGTCTATGATGGTTGTGGATGTCTATGCATGAATCATGCTATTAAATTAATTTCAATAGGAAACCAATGGATATGGACATAGTTTGTTGAAACCCAACCTGACTAAAGTGAGTGGTATGATATGCAATCGTATATGAGTAAATATATTTATTTTTCAATGAGAAAGAAAAAGGTAGAATATTCCTTTTGCTGTTGTCTACATGAATCAACTAGCATCATCTTTAACCTTTTCTCGTAGATTTAATGGATTACAGAGAATGAAGTACAAAATCGTCATACGTCCTTAAAGCACTTTCTGTTTGAAAAAAAATTTGGGTGCTACTATTGGTATCCCCTGGCTCGTCAAAAAGTACTAAAAAGGTACTCCCTCTGTCCCATATTAAATGTTCAGTTTTGACTTTTAAAGTCTTTCTCATTAAATGTTTGTGTTATGTAATATTTGATGAAAATTATACCAATGAAAAATACATTTAAAACCCAATTCATTCATATATTTTGCATCAAATATTGCATAACACAAACAAAAATATTTAAAGTCAAAGTTGGAGAAAAAAAACTGAAAAAGTTATAGTGGACATTTAATATGGGACAGAGGTAGTACAAATATTCCTTTTGTACCTCCCTTTTTACAGTGCAACGCGGTTTTTTATCATTTTATGTTCCGTAATTTTTGACAGTTTCATACTTTTAACCTGTTAAACTTTATATTTTCCGTTCCGTATTTTCCGTGTCACAGTTTTATAACATATACAAAATTATAAAAAAAATAAAAATTATAAAAAAATAAAAATGCCAAAAAAACAGGAGGTACAAACGGTGTTTTAGGGAGGGTACATATAACATAAGCCAAAAAATTACTTCTAATTTGATATGTTTTGTTCAACTAGTTTATGAGTTGAATTTATATCATGGGTAGGGATCTAGTGAGACGAAACTTAGAATGAGATGAGACGAAACTTTTTTTTTGAACGGCGACTTTATTAGAACCACTAGCAAGGAGCTAGTAAATTACAAAGGAATAAAAAAAGAGTGTTGAAGCCAACTAACCCAATTCAAAGTTCTATTACATCTAGCTACACTACATCTAGCTACACACCAATATAAAGAGCGTTAAAACAATATTGTCGTATAATAGCCCTTTCGGGGAATAGAGACGCTAAAAATGTATTCTGTAATTCCTGAAGTTCCAAAGGCTTCCACCAAGAAACGTTAAAACACTCTTTCCAACACCTCTTTAGTCTTTGTATGAAACCTAATCGGATGATTTGAACAAGAGAGCCAATCTTCGTTAGACTCATAAGATGAACATCAAATTCCACCATTACAAATTTGTTCTGAATATCTTTTGCCATAGAGCAACCGAAGAATAAATGAGACGAATCCTCGAGCACGTGATCACAAAGAGGACAAGCCAAAGACGGAAGCGAGACATTCCTACGAGACAAATCGGTTCTTGGCTCCACTCCTATCTACAACATGTTGATTTTCAATGTTCCCAAATCTGTTCTTAATTATATGGATAGTCTGCGTAGGAATTTTTTTAATGGCGTATTTGAAATAAAAAATCAACTTTAATTAAATGCATATTTATTCATTTAGATGCATCCTAATTAGTTTCGAAAGTGATTTTGAAGTAAAAACGATGCAATGTAGTACTAGTAACAAATTTGATCCGTATGTGACGAAAAATACATAGTATTCGAGTAATTTGATGAAATGCATCAAATATATGTACATGCATCTAACTTTTAGCTAAAAATATATTATAATGCATCTAAAAGATTAATAATACATCTAATTTAAATCGATATATCTCTAATATATAATTACAGCTATTATTCATCATTCCATTTTAAAATTTCCTAATCTTAATCTTAAGTATTTATATCACTCTTTCACTTATTCGGGGAACATTTATAGACCTATTAGCTAGCTAGTGCAACAATTAGAAAACAATTAAATAGTCACATTTAAAACTGGTCTTGTGGTTTATAGGTCATTTCATTAATATTTATGTTTGGGAGGTGATTTGTGCATCAATACTTTTTTTGCCATACACCATCAATTTTTTTGTAAAGACTATTTTACCCTTAACCTATTTAATTTCACCCTTAATCTTTTTAATTTCGTTATTCTTTTACCAAATCAAAATCAAAATAAAATATTAAACCCTACTTACATAATCACACGTACAATTGGTCGATCTCTTTCTGCACACCATCATCACCGTCATTGCCTTCATCATTGCCAATAATTTCCAACTAGATTCTGAATTGAGTTGAGCATGAACACACAGGTATAATACATATAATTAGTTTAAATAATACTTTTCTACTCTATATTGATTGTTGCAAGTGTTTACTCTATATGAAACAAAGAGTTAAGTACATAGATCGTCTTTGTGGTTGTCTCGAAATTGCAGGTTTCGTTCTAAAAGTTTGAAAATTACATTGATCGTCCCTGTAGTTGTCTATTTTGAGTTAACCGGTCCTTTGACTTTTTTTCCATCCACTTTTTCGTTAACGGCAGTGAAAAATGACTAATATACCCTCAAGACCATTTATGTAACACTTTTACTTTTTTTTCTTATTTTTCTATTTTCTATTTGTTCTTTTTTATTTCTTTTTCCAGAATTTTTTTATTTATTTATAACAATATTCTTAATAAAAACACCATCACCCCACCATCGTTTTCGACCATCCATTTTTCCGGCCACCTCCATCATATCTTTGAATTTTTTTAAGCACTGACATTAAATCAGACTGTCTAATATACAAGACTAGTTAACAATATGAAATAGCCATTACATAACATCCATTACTCTTGCATTCAAGCACGGTTCTAACAGCTACCCATACGTACCCTCCCGTTGCTACCAATTAAATGTTGTCTGAATGCAGCTCTGAGAATAACTTTATAACAGTCGTCCCTCAAACAATCATAAGCATACAATGATACGCTGTGTCCATAATGCAAATCGACATGCTAAACTTGCTACATCAATATCACTTGACACCATATAGCATATTCACTCCTAATGCTTGCAGATCTCAAGAACAAGCTAAATCTGTTTATTATTCAAAACCAGTTTTACTTTCGGACACGGGTCTCAACATGGGATGTGAGCCTGATGAAGATGAAGGGTTTATAAGGGGGAGGCGTGGACCGAGTCCAAACATGGACTGCTGAGACATATGTGGGTGCATTGGTTGGTCAGTAGGGAACCCTTAAATGAATGGTTGTTGTGTAGATGAGCCAGTGACCTGTCGACTGCTAGGTCCAGGGTTGTTGACCATTGAGGGACCGACACCTGGCAGGCTGTTACCCTTTGTTATTCCCTCTCAAGTTGTCTATCATCAATCAATCCCCCAAATTAACAACCCTAATTGAAACGAAAACCCTAATTGAAATTGATTTGGCATCATCAATGGTGGTTGTTGCGGCGGAGAGGGTTGCCGGTGATGTCATTGGTGATTTTCCGATTGGGTGGTGGTTGGTGTGTTTTGATTTGTACCATTCAAACTTTTTGAAGGTCAAACAAGAACCTTCATTAGTTGACCAGATGAATGGACAATTTTTGTTGCCATCATTCATGTGTTTTTTGGATCATTTTTCCCAGCAATGAACTTTCATTAGTTGATCTAATAAATAATTGAAAGGAAGAATTTTTTGTTTGTAGCAAGAAACTTTACAGTCACGAGTATTCTTGATAAGTTTCTAGCAAAAGTTAAATAAAAATAATAAATGGGTCATTTATTTAGTCGTAAAAAAAACTAAACAAGAAATAATTTGTTACATAAATGGTCCTTGTGGTTTTTATTGGACGTGAAATGACGATAATGCCTCTACTGTTAACGAAAAAGTGGATGGAAAAAAGGTCAAAGGACCGGTCAACTCAAAATTGACAACTACAGGGACGATCAATGTAATTTTTGAACTTTTAGGATGAAACCTGCAATTTCGGGACAACCACAAAGACGATCTATGTAATTAACTCTGAAACAAAACATAGATAATTACTACGGTTGATATATTGGATTATATCATCAAAGTTTCTAATGTTTTCATAAGTATAACTTGTTAAATTCCTACTGTGATGACTTCTAATATATAGTTCTTCAACAGGAAAAAGTATTAATAATGAAAATTTAGTTGAGGTAAGCACATGAAAGCTCAAACTCTAATATATAAAACAAAAGGTAAATGGGTGAAGAAAGTGCTTAACGTTTAGTTTAGCTTTAGGTTGCAAAGTTGTTGGGGGGATAATGCTATACTAATGAAAAATTTAGAAACTTCTTTATCATGACGGAAGTTAAAAACTAAGCAATTTATGTGCTTATTTATTAAGCTTTCATGTGCTAATCTTAACTCCCATAAAGTATACAAAGAGCCAGACTACACAAAGTCAAACTGCATAATGTACTGGTAGTAATATATATATAGTGGCAGTTCGTAATCTTTTAGAAATTTTTGTTAAATGATATATCCGATCTTATCAAATAGATAAACTCAAGCGAAACAGAAAGTCCGATGATTCAAAATGAAGAAAGTTACCTAGCTAACTCCAAGTTTAACTCGTGTGAGAATTTTATTACACTAAAGGATATGGTTTAAAGAGCATGCGAGAATTTTATTACACTAAAGGATATGGTGTATCTATTCTCAATTCAAAACAAAATGATTTTGTCAC
>BQNB010188384.1:0-11955 GCA_026074375.1 Tanacetum coccineum | reverse complement strand
AAGTTTCATTTGTTAGCAAGATGGTTATTACAATACATTTCAATACAGAAACTTGTGTGATCGAAGTTACCTTCATAAAAATCACGTCGCCTTGTGGAACGCCACGTTTTTTATGTTTTTAAAACCATTATAGCGCTCGAGAACTTCCTTCATCACAGTTATAGTGTGATCAGCCATAGCTTTGTTGAAAACCGCGTTAAACCTTGCATCAAGCGCGAGGTATTCATATGAACATGCTCTGTAGATCTTGTCAAATGAAACACCTCATATTTGACGTCGTCGTCACCTACAAGATAAGGCCAAAAACTTGACTTTACCAAACTAAAAGCTGAAAGCACATATATACAGTCGTTCTTGTCCATCTTCATTATTCACATGCTTACCAAATTGTGTACAAACTGCTTATCTTAAATATATTTTCTACCACTATACTATTTATAGGGATGTACATTATCTGTACACAAATTCCATAAAATAAAACTAAAGTTTTGTAACAAACTAATACAGTATTTAGTTGTTAGTAAGTAGTGACCAATGGGCTAATTATAATACAATAAAAAGAGTATAATTGGTTTGTTAAACCACTTTATGGAATGAAGCATTCGGAGGTATGTTATGCAAATCAAGATTCGAGACATGTTTCAGTAAACTATTGTTGTGTTTTTGTCCTCTGTATTGTATATTCTTTTCATGTTTTGCTTAATATATTTAGTCACTCCGTTTGCACTAATAATATCAGTACAGTAAACCAATAACAGATGATAACTATATTATAATTGCAAAGAAATATTTAAGCAATAATACCAATATACCTGATCACCAAGAACCTGGACCAGTCATTTTTGGAAATTAAACCACACGGCTTCTTTTATGACAAATTGAGATGATAATTTAGATCGCCTTGCCGCATAATTCGACTGGAAACATAAAACATTTTATTTGTAAGACGACCTTCAAACATCAACCCAGATTACAAAAATATGACTTTAACCAACCAAAGAAGGTTGAAGGTCTTATACTTACTTACGGCTCTCTATTATCTGTATTTCATGACTCTTTTTTTAAGTATTTATCTATTCCATTGCAATTTGGTTTGGCTGTCGCGCCACTAAAGGTTTCTCTGTAGATGCAATGCTTCATTTGTTCTCTTATTCAGTTTAGCTGACGGCGCCAACCTTCCAGCCAGGTGCAGGCCCTTTTTTTTGTTCCTATTTGCATTTGCTTCTGTCGTTATCATCTTCTTTTCTCACATCCTGTGTTATCAATAAAAGGGAGAAGATCATTAATTTCTGGTTTGGTTTGGCTAAAATAAACTTATAAAGCTGGAGTGTTGAATCAAGAGACTTTGCTAGCAGCTTTTGTTGTATCTTCAGCATAACAATGAGTGTCCGTGATTTTGTTAGTGCACAACTGATCACCTTCTTTTTCCACATTGCCATATTGATGCTCCATGGGAAATTCAAACCTTTCATACACGTATGCCTTGTGGCATTAGTGTAACGAAAGAGTATTTTTTTAAACATAATTTCAGCATAGTATTGCAGTTTACATACACGTAGAAGGAAAAGTTGAAAGAAATGAATACCTTGACTACCTTCGAGCCTCGCTGAGACAGCATTCCTGCTTAAAGGCCAATAACAACTCCTCCCATTATGAATTAGAGAGTGTATCTTAATTCACCTCACAAACCCTGTCGAGCACAAAACAAATTTATGTATTAATACCGGATGCACACTATAGTGATAATCTTGTTGGAATTTAAATAACTGTTAACCATTTAACTACCACGAGTACGCAATGGATATGGATCAAGTAAAGTGCATACGATTAACACACAATAAATAAACAATAAAGGTAAACAAGAAACTAACCCTTGAAGTCAACATCAAATGATTATGAAACAAAATGGTTAAATTACCACATGCTCACACAACACGTCGAACAAGTACGTCTAGATGCTAGTCTAGATCTCCACGAATAAATAAACAAACAACCTTGTCTTGTTGCAGCTTAAAAACAATTCGAATAATATATACATATACATTCAAATCATCAAGAAAGAAAAGATCAGATGGTGGATGCAATTTTTCTTATTGAATAATGCATGCAACAATCTTTAAATGCATACGTGAATGAATGTATACAATCTAACCTTTTACTTTCTGTTTGCCGAACACAAGAAAGAAAGTCAACACTTCAAGTTTGTGATAGAGAATAAATATGTCGTACGTATTTGTGTGGGAGAATCAAATGAGAAGAGGTATGAGGTGTTTATATAGCACCTCAACCCTAGTTGTAGATAACTCTAAAACTTTGAAGATAAACTTCAAGTCTTTAAGTTTATCACAACTCTTCCATCTTATCCTAAACATTCATTATTATCACTATAATTTTCACATAAATCCCTTTCTAGAATCCTTTAAAATCTGTCACATTTGGGAGGAGGACAAGGGTTTCCATTTCGACATTATAAGCCCTTCTCTTTATTTTTATTTAACGGATATTTAAAGTTAGTTAAGCGTACAACGGAAACTAACGACCGTTTAAATATATTTCGTGAAACATATTATATATTTAATAAATATAAACGAGTTATATATATCAAATACATAATAAACATACTCTTCGTGTCTTAACGTGTGTGCCCCTAATAGGCTCACAAATTTCTAGTCGTATACTAACTAATCCAACTAACATATTCCAACATCTCCTACTTGGGAGTTGGAGTAGCAGACAACCTATATACTAACGACGAAAACGTCTAGCAACACTCACATTCGTTGTTAAAACTAGAAATGTCTGAGATCAAGTTTCAAAAACATTCTCAGTAGCATGGTTATGTATCTCTTGCTATAATCATCCCTTTATTCAGATACCGTTAAACCATGGATATGGATCCTAACTCATTCCATATAGTTTAACCATTTAGATTCTCGTTATAGAACTTAATTCAGATATACCAAATGCAATCAAAAATCATCTTGCATTACCCTTGGGTGCGGCCACACAATTATCTGATTAATTCTGGA
Source organism: Tanacetum coccineum (assembly GCA_026074375.1). NCBI lineage: Eukaryota > Viridiplantae > Streptophyta > Magnoliopsida > Asterales > Asteraceae > Tanacetum > Tanacetum coccineum. The sequence continues at coordinate 8,926 of BQNB010188384.1, read as the reverse complement.
GAGGCGCCAATGATATCATACTACACATCAAGTGGAGGAACAGATTCTTTGTTGAATACAAGTGTTGTGAATGCTGCTTCACATCACTTCCAATAACAGCCTTTATAACTACCATTTTCTTGTTAGCGTTTGACTTAGAATAAAAAAGTTATATCCACACATACCAGAACTTGTTTGTATTCTCAAGTCTAAAGATGACTTAACTAACCATTTTTTGATATTTTACTCATGACTAAGGATCCAAAAGTAAATATTCGAAGGTTGGGGTGTCCAATATGCATCCCTTGTGAATAACATATGAGTTTGGCGGGAACCATCCATATATTCAAAGAATATAACCAACACTCACATTTGTCTTATGTAACAATACTCCCATATTGTTAACCAACAATGGGCATATTTAGAATGATAAATCATTCAAGGATTAAACATGCAAATACAGGATAACAATTATTATATGTATGAATAACAAATACCACGTATCTTCATTCATTATAAAGTAAAAATTGTCTTACATCCCAATTATCCAAATACTAAAACAGATATGCATGAAACTAATTAGCAAGTTGAAGTCCAATGTATCCAACATTCTCAACTTTTTCTTTACAAGACAGCTAAATAGTTATCTGAGTAAACTTTCTGAATACTTGTTTCAAATTCACAAATTTGTGAAGAATTTGAACGCTATGATGAGTGTCGTATGTATATTTGCATACTATTGCAAGAATCATAGTATGGAAATGTGACAATACCTTTTATGAGGTATTTGTAGTCAGCAACATACCTATCTGAGATAGTCATCGGTAAAGTATTCTCATTCTTTAATGTGTATTGCAACAATGCTCTTAGCTGAGCATATCTAGTTAGCAGATTTATCATAAATGATGAAATCCTACTTCAACTAGAATTGATTATTCTCTAGCATCATGTGTACACAAACAACACTATGCCTTATATAATTCGTAAACATTTGTTTTAACAGTCATCTAAATACTCTCAATTAGATAATGTTGTTATCAGTCATCTAAACACTCTCAATTAGATACTATTGTTGTCAGCTCATCTTGCTCTTGTGCAAAAGTAACAATCAGTCTCATACACAATATAAGATATACATGATGAATCCTTCATTAAAAACACAAGGTTTCCATCCATGTATTAAACTATCTAAAGTGAAATATATCATTTAAGACTTGCTTCAATGATGTATTGCATTGTATTGGACTTAATTTCCGCATATGTTAATTTCATTAAATATTTATTCCAAGGTTGTTTGTTTTATTTCCTAAATTCCCAAGTGAAGTTTCATTCCAACCTCAAGGATTAACATCTATCATAGATGGAATGATACCTTCAATATGTTACACAACATATGAATTTTAAGGAAAAACATAGTGCTCTCACTTGATGTCAGGTGTACTCAGGAGTTATCTTAATTTAATCAAAAATTAAATTGTGATTAAACTTAAGATCTCAGCTCCTAGATGCATGATCTAATCCACACTTGGATTCTATTATCTTGTATATTTTATAAAGATTATTTTAAACTCATAACCCCTTTTGATTACACATCGTTCTCGTAAAAGGTAATCAATAAGGAAAGAGTTATAAAACTTAATTGTCATATTACAAATATAGACTCATAACCCTTTTGATTACACACCGTCCTTGCAAGGTAATCATTAAGGAAAGAGTTATGACCCTTAATTTGCCATATGTCAGATTCAAGAAAACCTATGACAATTAGTTATCTTTATATAATTAATGTGTGTAGAAAAGAAAGATTTAATCATAGTCAATTGCTTGAGTAAGATTAAAATTAAAAACTTTGTCATCAGTCAGTCATTAATTTGCCATTAATCTATGTCCTTATGGAGCATTCTTTCAAAAGAAAACCTCATTCGCACCTCAAATTTTTACTGTTTGGTGAAAAGACCAATCAATCTCACAACATTCGATTTGTTTTTTAAGGTTTAGCATCTTATCATCATTAGTTCTAAGATAATTATCAGATCAGATGTATTAATTCATCTTATTAGTTTAGCAGGTTAATTATGCACCTTTATATATTCCTCAGCCATTGATTTATAAAAATTCATCATTGATGAGGCATCCTTATGGAATTTATGATTGGAGAGTTACATTATACTTTTGGTTTACAATTTTCATGTTATAACTTAGTATGAATCAACAGTGGAATTAGTAAGGTATGTATTTTGTACCTGAATATCTTCAAGATCTATAGATGCTCCCACTTACTTTTGTAAGTAGAGATAATTCTCTAAATACTAAGTATTTAAGCAACAATAAATTGTTCTTAATTGGGACAACAAAATACATTTTATAGTTCTCATCTAGTTGTTAATAATATGCTTCATAGTATTAACAAATTCAAAATCTTTATTCAAGACATAAATGGATTCATCCTAATCTATTAATGGATATTGTCTGAATATTCTTGGTTTGAACTATATTGAGTGTATCATGACACACGCAAAATTTTTTTTAACCTTGATGAATTTTGGAGGTTAGAGCAATTTAAGTTATCAGTATCACACAATTGGTATATTCTGCTTCTGCTTTCAAAACACAAATAGACATACCATAATAATGTGGTATCATAATTGAGTATATTAGTTAGCAGGCTTATTATGACCCTCTAACTTATATTCCTCAGCATTGATATTAAAAATATCATTCCTTTGATAGGGTATCCTCATGAATTTATGAATGAGAGTTACATTATACTTTGGTTTAACATTTTCATGTTTAACCTTAGTATGACATCAGCAAGTGAATTCAGAAGGTTATGTATTTTGTTCTTGAATATTTTCAAGATTTATAGATACTCCCACTTACTTTTGTAAGAAGAGATACTTCTCTAAATACTAAGTATTTAAGCAACAATAAATTGTTCTTAATTGGGACAATAAAATACATTTTACAGTTCTCATCTCTAGCTTGTTAATAATATGCTTCATAAGATATTAACAAATTTTAGAACTTTAATCAAGACATAATGGGATTCATCCCAATCTATAAACAGATGATGTCTTGAATACCTTCTAGGTTGAAACTTTATTGAGTGTATCCATGACACACGCAAAATTCTAACCTTGATCGATTTGGAGGTAGAGCCATTTAAGTTATCAGAAATCAAACAATATGAATATAGTTTGTTTCATCATATTAGACATACCATAATGATGTGGTATTCTATGAGTATTTGGAATTGTGAGACTCCATCAAAATTCCTTAGACAACTTAATTCTCTTTGGATCAAATACTTGTCAATTGGGTCGAGCCAAATTGAGTACAAAGTATTTTAAAACCAAATGCATGCTATAATGTATATTTCTTGAATAGTACAAGAACTCTATGTTCATGTGTTTACAAGAAAACAGAACAGTTAAGTATACATTATAAGTCTATGAATAATTCAAGGACCTTTTTGTTAACTCTATGTTCATGTGTTTCAGGAAAACAAAACATGTCAAGTTATACGTTACAAGTCTCCGAATAATTCAAGGACATCATGTTAATGTGTTAACAAGAAGACATAACAATTTTACTACTTACTTTCTGTTATGAGTCATTGATAAATTCAAGGACTTTATAATTATGTCTTAACAAGAACATAATTATTCTAACTAAAGTAATTATGAACGCAAACTCTTGAGTTCAATAGTAATTTCAAGTTAATTACATACTTCATGATTATGATCATATAATTTAACCATAATTATATTGACTAAAGCATGTAGTCAAGATGTTGAAGTAACTTTACATTATATCTTGACACTTAAATGTAATAGGGCAACAAACAACTCGTGTATTTAAGTCCTAGTAGATTTATTAGCTTCCTTACCTTGCGGTCAAGAGAAACCAATAATCATATCGTTATATGTTGTTCCTTGCACACTTAAGATTTCTCCTACTTGTGTACGGGACAACATTATTTAAGGTAAACAATACGACAAGCGCTCAATTGTATAAACAATATGATAGTGTCATAGATATTACAAGTAGATTTCAAACTATAATGTTTAATAAGGAATTGTGGATTATTATTCTATAGATAACATTTCAGAAAGCAACCTCAGATATGGGACTTGTTATCATATAAAATAAAATGCAATCTTACTTAAACATGTGTTTGTTCATATTCGGAAAGTTATGAATTATTTCAAAGCAAGCTAGAAATAATATGGGCGACTACCAAGGAACAAATCTTGTAGCTCCCACTGGATTTGTCAACATTGTAAGTGTTACATCATCAGTAGAAAGCAAATAGCGATTTATTTACTTTCCTACTCTCTTAGAATGCCTATAAGTAGCAATGTACTTAGGTATCTTACAGAGTATATGAAGTTCTACTTATGTAGATGAGGGGCTAGCCATTCATGCTTTCATTAACTTGAACATTTTATCATGCAATTCCTCTTTAATCGGTCTGCCTAGCCACAAGGGTGTTTAGCACTATAAGGAATGAATGAGTCCAATAAAATTTACCTAGAATACCTGCTAGCAATTTTCTTTACTCGTGCGGTTTAAACTCATACATCGTGACAAGTGCAAGATGTCATTTATTTTGGTAGCTATAGACAAAATGTTCTCTAGTTACTCAAAATATTTTATCTCTCAATTATTTCAAAACCGAAAAGAAGGGTAATGAAAGATAGTAAATGAGTTTAATTGTAATTGAAAATTTTCAATTATAATCCTATCTTATTCTTGTCAACCAATGAGAAGAGATAGGAGTAAGTCTCACTCTTCTTACCAGGAAAAGAGACTATGTTTGTCTTTTATGAGAAAACAAACTTTGTTTACGAATTATGTTGCAATAACACAATTAATTAGAACATTAGAAAGTTCAATTTTAGTATTTTCGATAATTAAATTTTTAATAGAATTAACTACCCAATGAATTTACTAATTAAGACTAAGATCCAACTTGACCTCCTACTCAGTAACCAGAGGTCTGACCAGTGAGAAAACAAGTAGGGCAAAAGGTAAGCGACGAGCGTTAATTGCATTTTAATGCAACTCTTAGGTTTATGATACTTGTCAAAACATTAGTCAGCATGTAATAATGTTAAGAGCATGTTTGGTATCATCTTATGCCTCGGGTCTAGGGTCTGACAAAGAGACTCGAATTAAGTCGACCAAACGAGAACGTGTAAAAATCGTCAAAGGTCTGACCAGAGCACGAAATTCGCCATGGGTTGGTAGGGCCCTAAGGTTCTGACCAAAGCGTCAAAACCAATTTGCACGTGTTCTTGGTTGGCTGGCATAGACTTAAATTTTTCAAAGGGGTATACACATAAATGTGTTAAAAGCGTGTACAAAGAGGCATGCAAAACAACTTTGTATCACTGATTTTAAAAATCTTTAAAAATGACACTGTAGTGACATGCCATGGTTCACGGTAACTCCAATCGAACGCACAAAGAAACAGAAACCGGTCAACAGCAAAGCATATTAAAAAAACCTTATTTCTTTAAAGTGAAAAGACTTACGTAAAAACGACCCGCCTTAAACTTCTCTTATAGTTTATTCTAGTGGATGAGCCGTACTTCCCATGAGTCCATAGCGTCTAGTTTTTAATCTTGAAATCAATTTTCATATTTTATAGTCTTATTAATTTCTTCAAAAATCAAATTTTGCACGAAACAAATAATAGGTCCACAATGAGCAAGTGTATTTGAACATGAATTAATAATAAAGAAAACCAAAAACCAGACTTTTTAACATCATCTTTCTTTATGTTTTAGTCCGTATTGCATACATATTAGGCGCGTATACGAGTAATCAAGTAAAAATATACACATAAAGACTAAAGCTAATGATGACATTAAATTAACAAGTAAACATGTAAAATCCGAGTTCTCTAGCGAGTCTTCCCCAATTGGAGAACCATAAGACCCTCACTAGGCTTTCATCAATGTGCCTAGATCGCCTCATTCATCACGAGAGTGATTGAGTAGGTCTTATGGCCGGATAGGTAAACACAATCAGACTAAATATGTAAAAGATCTAGTTTCCAAAAATAAAAGATTTTAGTTCCCATAAATAAAATCAAGATCTTTTAAATATATAGTGTGATTTTTTTTATAAAAGGAAACAGACATACTAAATTAACAAGTTTAATTTTATTTCCTTTTTAGCAATCAAAAGTAATCAAGATCTAGATCTACAGATTTTATTTAATTATAGCAATGATTTGCATAACTTTCCATATTTACAAGAAAACATTAAATAAACTATTCAAAGCGCAGCAAATCAAGTTATATGAATTAAATCTAGGCCGTGAACATGCAAAGACATGAATACTTCAAAAGTGTAACCCAATGCAAAACGAGTTGGCTCGTGATGCCTATTGTTGGGATTTAACATTCTAGGTAACCAGTTTAGCTACGAGTACGCAGCGGATTGGATCTAGTTAAGGCACATAGAATTAACACTTAATAAATTAAACAAGTAATTTACTAACCTTTTGTTTAATGATAAAAATCAATAAACTTACGCCGGATCTTGATCTTGAAACGAGTGATTAAATTACCACATCTACGGTTGCTCACACAACACGTCGAACAAGTACGCAACAATGCTAGTCGTAACTTCACGAGCTCCAAACATCGATGGTGTATGCTTTATTTAATTGAACCGAAAACCAAACAACTAGTGTCTTGTTCTAGATCCGAAAACCAAAACAACGAGTGTGTAGATCTTGCTTCAAAACCAATCGAATCCTATAAGAAGGATACGTTCGATTGACTTGACAACATAAGACAAAATAAACCAAGAACAATAAAAAACTTCCTTGGTTTTCTTGCCTTATACAATGGAAAATAACACACCCTTTATTGATTGTAGTCTGTGCCGATTGAATGAACAAAAGGAAAAGACAAAAGCAATAATGACCTTTAAGGTTTAGTGTGTCGTTTATGTAGGGAGAAAATCAAAAAACGATTTTAAGGTTTAATGTGTATTTACCAATGAATTCATTAAATTGAGGGTTAGGATGAGGTATTTATATAGTACCTCAACCATAGTTCTAGATAAACTAGGACTCCTCATAATTCTCATCACAATACAACTTTTATCCCTTATCTCTAAAATTGAACCCAAAACCCCCTTCTAGAAGCTATATGGGTTGGTCAACAAGTGACACCCACAAGGTTCGGGTTTTGTCAATTTTAGTCCCTTCGGTTCATATTTAAATAGTCGTTAAGTTAGTTATAAAATATAACAGTAACTAACGGTTATTTAAATTATTACGTGAAGCATATTAAATCCTTAATAATAAATAAATATATATTAAGTATTTAATAAACGTACTCTTCGTGTCTTACGTGTGTGCCCCCAATAGACTCACATATTCGTAACGTATACGTGCTAGCCAACTACCATAACCCAACACATTCTACTATAAAAGTTCTCTACTATGGTTTTTAGTTGGATGTATAATATAGCATTAGTCTCTTTTACTTTTCCCTTTTTTAGAAAATGTTGAATTAGTATTTCTTTAAGCAGGTTGGTTAAGCTAATTCAAATACCCCCACCAAAACAGACCAGCTTGGGAGACCCGCAAGTACTGGTATTTAGATTTTTAATTAAATAATAATTAGTAAATACATCAGTAAATATTAAGGAAAATATATTACGTGTTTAAGCCGGAATAAGTTCACCCGCATCACTTTTTGTTCAGTTTGTAATAAAAACATTATAGATAGTTTGTTAAGATCAAGTAGACCAGAGATTTAAACTAAATATCTGTTTGGTCACTTGACCAGCTTCTCTTTTTAGCAAAACTTCTATAGTTTTTTTACCCATTTGAGATAAAAACAACACAAAAGATCACTCATAACTGAACGCTTTGGGAAAAACAAATCAACTTGATTAAGGAAACAAACCACTGCATTATCACTAATCGCATTCATATCAAAATGATCCCGTCCTACTAATTTATCGGTTTTCCTTCTATACATGCTAGGCTCTCCTAATGTTTACCCGTCGATTTTGCTTGCTGCTTTGCTGCAAACAGTTAAACAGATTTTGCTTTATATGATATCGACATGAGTGGAAAAGGAAAAAACTAACAGGAGGTAGGAATGAATACGCGTGAATCATAAATGTTGTCACCTAATATCCGTTTCGCTTCAGATTTAGCAAAAACTCTTTCCATTCATCAATTAAAACATATGTAAACTCCTCGGCATCAACTTTTTCATTCATGTCTTGCGTCACCCTAACGGCCAATCAAATATGTATACTTAAGTTCAAGCATACCATAGAATCAATAAACTTTAGAACCCGTAAGCCATATTCACCACCATAGTTCATCATCATAATTACATCTTTTATTACTTGTGCGCAATCATAAAATACTAAAAAAAAGGGGCGCGTAACTTTTTTGGAGATGTTTTCGGAGCAACCAAACAACATAAAATTCTTTATAAAGTGGGCAATTAATGGATAGTAGGTACTACCAGGTACCACGACACATTTGTAGAAAGGCCCTGTTTGTGACGAACATTTTCAGGCGCCTGTAGTCGCAGCTCATCTCCTAGAGTCATGCATTCTTAAAAGAGAGCATCTTGGGGGCCTCAATGAACGCAGACGAAGATAAATTGACCTGCATAGGTGTAACTGGACCTATATGAGCTTATACTGACACATCTCGACCTATTATACATGCACAATTTCATCTGGACTAAATCAAGTTACTAACGAAATGGACCAATATGACTTGAACAGACCTACTGAAGTCTAAAACTTAAATCAACAATAGAGACCTGCATTAACATATGACGGAACTTGAACCATTTCGTTGGGGGGGCCAAAATCATTCTAATGTAACGTGTAAATAAAAAGTTCCCTAGGCGCCAAAATGATCAATAGTTGCAACAAAGCTCGACGACAA
>BQNB010188380.1:0-11956 GCA_026074375.1 Tanacetum coccineum | reverse complement strand
GGATGCAAATCTGAAGTTGTTAAGAAGTTTACCATCAGCTTGGAACAATATTGCTTTAATCATGAGAAATAAATCTGATCTTGACACATTAAGCATGGATGATTTGTATAATAATCTGAAGGTGTATGAATCTGAGATCAAAGAAAATTAAGTTTAAGCTCAAATTCTCAAAATGTGGCTTTTGTCTCATTAGATAACTTTAGCAATACTAATGAAACAGTTAATACTGCTCATAGTGTTTCTACTGCTAGTTCTAAGGATCAAGCTTTTACTGCATCATATGCTGATGATGTGGTGTTTTCTTTCTTTGCTAACTAGTCCAATGCCCCACAGTTAAACTATGAAGATTTGGAACAGATTGATACTGATGATCTTGAAGAAATGGATCTCAAATGGCAAGTGGCAATGCTTACCATGAGAGTTAATAGGTTCATAAAGAAGACAGGAAGGAAGATAGATTTAAATGACAAAGAGACTGTTGGCTTTGACAGGACAAAGGTTGAATGCTATAACTGCCATAAGAGAGGTCATTTTGCTAGAGAATTCAGGGCACCAAGGAATCAGGGGAATAGAAATAGAGATGCTCCAAGAAGGAAGGCACCAGTGGATACATCTACTACAAATTCCTTGGTTGTTCAAGATGGGATAGGTGGTTATGATTGGAGCTTTCAGGTTGAAGAAGGCATCACAAACTTTTCTCTAATGGCCTATACATCCCAAGGTTCATCAAGTTCAGACTCTGAGGTACATGCTTGCTCTAAATATTGCTTAAAATCATATGAAACTCTTCAAAAACAGTATGATCAACAACGTGAAGCTCTCAATAAATCTAATCTAGAAATTATAGGTTATCAAATGGGATTAGAATCATTAGAAGCAAGGATAGTTGTTCATGAAAAGAATGAAGCTGTTTATGAAGAAGATATTGCATTTTTAAAGTATGATGTCCAAGTGAAAGATATTTCTATCAAAGACCTTAAAAATCAGTTAGAAGAAGCTTTAAAAGAGAAAGACGATTTAAAACTTCAACTAGAAAAATTTGAAGAATCATCAAAGAATCTAACTAAACTGATTAATAGTCAAATAAGTGCTAAAGACAAAACTGGTCTTGGTTATGATAGTCAAATGAATGAGAGTGAAGTCGTTCATAGTGTGTTTAACAGTAGAGAAAGTGATATGGATAATAGTCCAGTAAATGATAGATTCAAAATAGGTGAAGGGTTTCATGCAGTTCCCCTCCCTACACTAGGAACTACATGCCCTCAAGACCTGACTTATCCTTTGCAGGTTGGATGATTATGTCGATAAGAGAAGATGTTGTGAACTTAAAGTATAGCTAAGTTGTAAGGATTATTGTAGAAAGCCTAAAACTGTTAGGCCTAGTGCTCTATCATTGAAGAATGGACAATGATAGTGATCATTATTGTATATTTAGACTAATCTGGATAAGACAAAAACCAAAGTTTACAAAAATTCAATTTTGTTCTAAATCTGGTGGTATGTGAAAGATTGATTAATAAGGAAAACACACATAAGCAAGTAGAGTATCCTAGGAAAAGTCAAAGTCTTAGGGATAATAGAAGAAACTGGAATGGGACGATGACTCAGAAACTAGGAAATGGTTTTGAGTTTATAAAGACAGCTTGGTTTTGTATGTGGAAGTTTAACCATTTTATCAAAAGCTGTGGGGGTCTTTAATGATATAAAATGGTAGAAAAACCAGTGTTGAATTAATAAGGGAGGGTTAACTGGTCAAAGGGAAATTAGACCAGTATGGAACAATGCTCAGAGGGTGAACCACCAAAATAAATTGACTCACCTACATCCTAAAAGGAATTTTGTTCTGACAGCAGTTGCAACAAAGTCAGGACAAGTGTCAGTTAATGTTGCTAAGCAAAACTCTCCAAGAGCAACAACATCAATTAGTACTGCCAGGACTGTTAATACTGCTACCCCTAAACCAAAGTGAATGATGCATTACCCATAACATATACTTATTTTAAAGCACATTCACAAGTAAGAAGGCCTTTAACTAAAATAGCAGCTAAACTAAATATTTTTAATGAAAAAAAGTTAACACTGCTAGGGTTAACAATGTAACTACTACTGGGCCAAAAGCAGTAGTTAGTGCTACTGAGGGAAATGGGGAAAATGATGTTAAGTCCTCAACATGCTGGATTTGGAGACCAACAGGAAATGTTATTGACCATACCTCCAAAGACAGTGGATCATACATGCTTAAAAGATTTGACTATGTAGATCTACAAGGCAGACTGAAGTCAGTATTGGATTGGGTTCCCAAGAGAAACTAATCCTATTATTTTGAGTGCAGGGTAATCCACAATATACTTTACAGGATCAAGGGATTTTTGACAGTGGATGCTCTAGGCATATGACTGGAAACAAGTCCTTCCTTACAAATTATCAAGAAATTGATGGTGGATTTGTTGCATTTGGAGGAAGTCCTAAAGGAGGTAAAATTACTCGAAAAGGTAAAATTAGGACTGGTAAATTAGACTTTGAAGATGTATACTTTGTAAAGGAACTTAAGTTTAACCTTTTCTCTGTCTTACAAATGTGTGACAAGAAAAACAGTGTTCTTTTCACTGAGACTGAATGTCTTGTTCTATCTCCTGACTTTAAGCTACTTGATGAAAGTCAAGTCTTGCTTAAAGTTCCCAGACATGACAACATGTACAGTTTTAATCTAAAGAATGTTGTTCCTTCAGGAGGTTTGACTTGTTTATTTGCAAAGGCTACAATAAATGAGTCTAATTTATGGCATATGAGACTTGGTCATATAAACTTTAAAACTATGAACAAACTTATGAGGGGAAACCTTGTAAGAGGATTACTTTCAAAGCTTTTTGAAAGTTGACATGTAACTGATGTGTTGTTGTCAGGAAGGAAGACAAAGCCTGTTGTAAGCCAAGCTTGTGTAGCTCTACAGCCAACGACAAATGTTGCATATGGACTTATTTGGACCAACATTTGTAAGGAGTATCAATCACAAGACATATTGCCTTATTATCACTAATGACTTTAGTAGGTTTCGTTGGGTTTTCTTTTTGGCCACTAAGGATGAGACTAGTGGGATCCTTAAAACTTTTATAACTGGCATTGAAAACCAAATAAATCAAAAGGTTAAAATCATCAGATGTGACCATGGAACTGAACTTAAAAATAATGACATGAATTAGTTCTGTGGGATGAAAGGGATTAAAAGGGAATTCAGTGTTGCCAGAACTACACAACAAAATAGAGTTGCTAAAAGAAAAAATAGAACACTAATAGAGGCAGCTAGGACTATGCTAGGATGATTCACTTCTTACCTACTAACATTTTGGCTGAATCAGTTATTATTGCTTGCTATGTGCTACGATTGGATTTTAGTGATCAAGCCTCACAACAAGACACTTTATGAACTATACATGGTAGATCACCTAGATAAGTTTTGTGAGACCTTTTGGGTGTCTGTGACCTTCTTAATACTAGATCCCCTAGAATTTGAAGGGAAGGTCCTGATGAGGGTTCTTGGTTGGATACTCTGATAGATATAGGCTCAAGGATCTTTTTTGGGTATTTTAAGCTGTAGAAGTAGGCAAAAGTAGAGGAAAACTGCACAAAACCACTTTCTTGAAAATCTAACCCAAATTGTTGCTGGGAGTGCCAGATTGAGCTCTTTGATATTGATTTACTAACAACTTTATGAATTATGAGCTAGTTATTGCTGGGAATCAAAACTATAGGAATGAGGTATCAAGTTATGTTGATGCAATATCTACTCAAATATTTATTCTGCTACCATTTACTTATGATAGTCCATAGAGGCTCCGAGGATGCAGTGCTGTATGTTGCTGGTTCAAGGACAAATGAAAAACCGGCAAATGAGGGTGAAATAAATGGTTAAGAGAAGGAAGGATGAGCTTCAAATAAAGAAGGTGACCAGAATGTGCAAGATTTTAGAGCTGAATTGGATACTTTGCTTGTTCAACAGATGGAAGTTATGCGGGGGGGGGGGGGGGGGGGGGGGGGGGCAGGAGGGGCGTGGGGGGGGGGGGGGGGGGGGGGGGGGGGGTGGGGGGGGGATACCTCAGCCACTAATGTTTTTACTATTTGTCCATCTGTTAGTGCTGCTGGGTAAAGTTTTGATAATGTTGATGATCTTCTAACTGATTCTCTTATGCCTGATTTGGGAGGGATGACTATGTTCTTTTAGGGCTATCTTTTGTGGTGCATGATGGAATGATAAGGATGGGGTGTAGAGGTTTGACCTTAACAAGTTGGAAACAACAGTAAAATGTGTCTGTCCTATTCCACAACCAGTATGCTTACACAAGGATCAATCACTAAGAGAAGACCATATCATCAGAGATATACATTCAGCTAGACTCAAACAAGGTAGGAAATGACCAAGATTTCCTGAAGACATGCTTTGGTCAGTTACATTAATTAGAAGAGAATGAAAAAATCACAAAGAAGATCAAAAATGCTTATTTGCTATTGTCTCTCTCAAAAGAAAACAAGAGGGTGATTCAAGCTTTGTATGATCCAAGTGGATAGAAGCTATGCATGAAGAGTTGTACAGTTAGAACTATAGCAAGCCTCACAACAAGGACACCTTATGAAAACTATTACATGGCAGACCAGTATGTATAAAGTTTAGTATAAAGACCTTTTGGGTGTCCCTGTGACATTTGAATACTTAGATCCTAGGAAAATATTATGGGATGGTTGAAGAAGGGTTCTTGGTTGGGATAACTCTATAAATAGCAAGCTTTAAGGGTATTTACACTAGAAAAACTAGAGTTTGAGGAAAACATGCAATAACCTTTCTTGAAAACCAAACCTAAGTTGTAGAGAGTAGACCTGATTAGCTCTTTGATATTGATTTACTAACAAACTCTATGAATTATGAGCCAGTTACTGTAGGGAATCAAACTAATAGGAATGCAGGTATCAAGGATAATGTTGATGCAGTACCTAATCAACAATATATTTTGCTACCGTTACTTTATGATAGTCCATAGAGCTCAGAGGATGCAATTGTTGATGATGCTGGTAAAAATTCTAATGAAAAACCAGCAAATGAGGGTGAAAGAAATGGTCAAGAGAAGGAAGGAGGAGCTTCAAATAAAGAAGGTGACCAGAATGTGCAAGATTTTAGAAGTAAATTGGATAATTTGCTTGTTTAATAGAAGGAAGGTTATGCTACCAGTACTAACAGAGTTTCTACTATTAGTCCATCTGTTACTGCTGCTTGGCAAAGTTTTGATAATGTTAATGATCTTCCAACTGATCCTCTTATGCCTGATTTGGAGGATACTACTGATCTTCTAAATATTGGTATCTTTAGTGGACCCCCCCCCCCCCCCGTTTTTGGGCTGCACATGATGTGAAGATGATGTGTAGGGTATGACCTTAACAACTTGGAAACAACCATAAATGTCAGTCCTATTCCCACAACCAGAATACACAAGGATCATCCTAAAGACCAGATCATTAGAGATATAAATTCAGCTACTCAGACAAGGAGAATGACCAAGATTTCTAAAGAACATGCTTTGGTCAGTTACATTAATAAGCAGAGAATAACATGCTTAGCTAGCCCTATTGAGTTGTATGAGCAGATCTAATCATATAGCATGTAATAAACACATCAAATCATGAAACCAAAGTAGCATAAATAGTTGATTAAATAAAACAACTAAAGGTTTAAACCATCATAGCAAGCAAGTATCCAAAGATAACCAACACATAAGTCTTTTCGAATACATCGGATAATCACCACACAAGTTGTTAAGAACATACTCATAATCAAGTTAAAAACTGTCTTAAACTACATTTAGCTATTTAGCTAACTTCACTCCTATGTCTTATTATTCATCTTGCTAAACTCTCTTTTTTTGTGCCTTTCAAATAATTTAAAACCCCTCTCGCATCTCCTTATGGATTTGTTTGCGTTTGGTTAAGCAATGTGGTTTGTTGTTCAAAGAGAGTTTCATCGGTTTGTTCGGAAGCGGAAGGCATTTGGTAGTTTTGGTATTCGAGTGGATTAAGGGAGTTAAGATAGGTGGTAGGAGATAGAGTACTTGCTCGAGAAGTTTTGACATTATCATCATCATCATGTAATGATGGCGATGACGTGCCTGATGATGAGGGGATGAAGAAGAGCGGAATGACGTGCTTGCCATGATGCACTTCGAGTCATCGACGTTTGTTTTATTGTAAAAGAAGACGCATTACTCGCTAACAATGTCATAAATGCCATTGTCAAGATGAGGATACGTTTCCATGACGTGTCGATAAAGACGAGTAAGAAACATGCCATACGGAAGATTTGCGGTTGGAGTAGCTCTAGCACATTGGATTCTTTTGACGAAGAAATAAGCAAGATTATATTGTTCTTTGGCAACAACACAATACAACAAGTGAGCATAAGACAAGCGGGGAGACGGTCCCGATGTCCTCCTAGTCCGAACACATTCTCTCGAATGAGTTCTTCCCATTGCTTCATGTCGGGGCTTAGTTCTTTGATGAGAATTTGATTTGGATTAAGAGAGACCGTTTGGCTTTTAATGGTACGGTCTACCACGACACGTTCCAATTTAAGAAGTCGACGAATGTCGTCAGGAGTAGGGAGATGAGTGCAATATGGTCCCTCGGATTCTTGAGAATACTCAAGAGATGCAAGGTCCCATTTGTTTGTAAAAACGGCTTGACCATTGTATGGAATTTTGAGGATTTGAACCGATTGAGGAGGTGGAGTTATGAATTGTGTTGAATCTTCTTATACAAAGAAATAACAAGATAGCCATAGTCATCGTTGTACGTGACTTGACTATAGAAGTCTAAAATAAATCTCGAAAAATTAGTTCGTTGATTCGAAAGAGACAATTGAAGCGAATGTTAGTAAAGAGACGCTCAATATTGTTGGATTTGTAGTAGGCTTGATCAACAACACGGCCTTCATGAATGTTGTGGTTTTCAATAGGTTTTTAGAATTGGGGAGATGCCGGGGATTTTGGATACTTTTGGGATGTAGGATTTAGTAAGGGATATATCGGTGGTAGTGGCTCTTGGCATTTTGTCACCTAAACAATTTATCAACAACATAAAATGTTATACAACAATATAATAAGGAAAATGGAATTAAGTTTTTGAAAAATGACAAATGTGGGACAAGGATTACTTCGACACTAAAAATAACTCCTAAGAAGTGATCCATATGTTCCTTAATTTATTTTTGACTTAATCTCGGATGTCGAAAAATATATATTAGTTATATATTTCAACATCAAGACCATGAACCAAACACTCCCTTATTAATATGAAATTTGTTTAAGCTTGTCAAAAACCATATGTCAAGTATATATCATGTTGACAAGTATAAGTTTATTATTTTTAACTTGATAAAAGTTAAGTGGTGTTTGTTTTTATTCAAAAATCGTGTTTTAAAAGGTTGAACCAAACGCCCCTTTATTTCATACTAATCGCAAAATATATCAACATATATATGAATTATATATCTTGATGACTTATACAAGCTAGTTAAGTGTTTACACAAGTGACAAAACTATGGTGATGGTCATTTCGACTCTAAAAGTTGATCCTAAGAAACTAACCAAACACCCCTTTATTTTGATAACACATTTTTCTATTGATTCGAAAAGTATACATTTAGGAATGTACGTTTTGATGGACAAAGTAATGTTGTTTTACCATGTTTTTGGCATGAATCAACAATGTATAAACTTTGTTTTAAGATTAGAAAAATATGTATGTATATTTATGAAAATTTCGAACCAAAAAAAAAATTGTGACTCAATTAGTGTTTTGATTCAATCCTATCAAGAATGTAGTGTTCCTATGACTACGGGTATCATTATAGTTATGGAAATCCTAAGCTAAAATAAAAAGTATGAAAATGATGAAGAACACCCAATTTTGATTGAGAGCAAAATTGGATGAAATCAAATTAAAAAAAGATAAAAAAACTTACAATAGATGTTGTTGATCGATTAGTTAGTGATTACCCCTTGCGAATTTTGGTTAATTGGATGATTTGAAGTTTGATTTTTGAAGGTTTTGGTGAAAATGGTTCGTTCACAGCAGGTGGAAGAAAAAAAATTGTGTTTGGCTATGTATTTTCGACTGAAAAGGGGTTGTTTGTTTTTCCAGTGGCCGGTCCCCTTAAATAATTAAGGGGGCCGCCCAATTTACACGGCCGGTCTCCTTAATTTTAAGGGGGCCGCCCTTTGAGAAAAAAATTTCTTCGAGGAGGAATTAATTTCCCTGATTAAGGGATGAGTTTTCTTGCAAGGAGGAGGAATTAATTTCCTTGAAAGGAAAATTAATTGATTTGATTTGAGAGGAGACGAGAATGGATAGTGAAAAAAAATGAAATAGCAAGACGTAGTTGAGAAAATCCACAAGTTGATTTCGATGGACGTAGATGATGGTTGACATGGATCCGAGACGATCGTTGGGGTCGAAGGGAGTTTGTTTCATCCATAGTGTGTCAATGATCTTCGCGCGACTAATCCTACTTCTATGTTAATTATTAACCACTAGCTTGCTCTTCTTCATCTACGTGATTTTGCTACGTGGTCATAGAAGATTTCCATTTTGTATGACTAAAATATACGCCAAAGAATAGTTCATAATGAACTAATCTCTTCAAAGCTAGAAAACCAGCAAATAGTATTTCTAGAGACTACATATTTTCTAAGAACTAATTATACTACATCAACATAGTAACACATAGACATTTACTTATAATCTATACTTTACGAATATGAAAAGTGAAACGTACCTTAGTCTTCATTAATGTCTTCACAATGTAGACGATAAAGGCTCATGGGAACCTTATCATGAATTTCTTAATCCGAAGACAAAGAGTGTATGTGGATGATTAACCTCGGAAGATAAGATGATTTAGCCATTTGGTCCCCATCGTTTCATGGGTCCGAAGTTATTGTTTCCGAACATGTTTTGCATTTGGTTTGAACACATGCACGGTGAACATCTTCCACATTGAGAAAAGCTTGGTTGATGTGGATGATTCCACATTTTGTGACTAGTGTTAGAGTAATTTGGTCTACCTTGGTCTCTCCTAGGTTGAGGTGTTTTGGAACGAGGATGAGAATTTTCCTTTCTTCTCGGAGGAGGTGTTTTAGACCTCATTGTAGGTTTAGTAAATCCGACTCCGGGTTTTAAAGAAGGTTTGTAAAAACATTTTTACCTCATCATCACTTGCAATGGGAATTTTGGTATTATTTATAAGTATAAATTTTAGATTTGATTCTATCAATTTTTCTTTTGACTCGACTTCTTGAGCTTTTACAAACTTTACTTGTTTGGTTTCGCTAGGTGATCCTTTGGTAAAATTAAAACCTAATCCGGATTTATCTCCGAAAGTCTTTTGAGAACTTATTATTTTCTTAAGTGAGTGACTACTATTATTAAATTGATTTATCCTAGATATTTCATTTCTAAGGTTCTCATTTCACGCTAAGTTATTTGACATAATTTACATTCTTCAATTACTTCCTTACCTTTTTCCAACCTAGATAATTTATCTTTTAGTTCTAGTACTTCATTTTCTAATTCTATTTTAGCTTGTTTTAGAGTTTTATTTTTAGCCATGACTTTTAGTCCTAATTTGCATAGTCTTACTATTTCATTATATAAATCATTTTCGTCTAGTAATGATTGGTCATCACTAAACGTATTCGGTTTCGGAACGTTACCTCATTTGGATATTAAGCCATAAGACATTTTTCGTCCTTTGTTTTCTCCTCTTCATCTCATGGCTATCACTCAAGATCTCCAACGATGCCTTTGGTTTTGATATTTTAATTGTTTCGGACATTCTCCGATGAAATGATTTGGATCTCCGCACTTAAAGCATTTTCTTTCGCTTTTCCTATTTTTGTCATCTTTATTTCTTTGAGATGATTTTCTTTCTTCATATGGTTGTCTACGAATCGTCTTGTCTTTTTGAAGTAATTTCTTGAAGTTTTCTTAACGGCCATGACGTATTCTTCATCTTTTCTTCTACTATCGGAGGTTGAACTATCTTCATCACTTGATTCCTTTCTAGTTTTAGGCAATAGATCTACTTTGATCTCTTTTGCTTTGACGGTTTCGGAGACTTTCTTGTTACTTTCATAGACCTTTTTTAAATTTCCAATTAGTCGTCACGTGAAAAGATTGTTAGATCTTTGATTTTCTATTGCCGTGACTTGCGGCATTAAGGATGCAATGCCCTAAGAAATTTCTTAACACAATTCTTGCTATGAATCCTTCATCAAGTGCTTTTAGACTAGTATAAAAGGACTTTTGTGGTTTAGGTATCGAGAATATGATTTAGCACACTTAAAACTCATTTTTGAGTTTTCTATTTATAGGGTCTGGAGTCGGTTCGATACGGCGTATCCAATGTCTTGGATACGGCGTATTGGGGGTTTCTTGGAGTAGGGACCACGTTTGATATCTTCCAGAATATTCACATACTATATCTCCAATACGGCGTATTGGTCTTCTCTGGATACGGCGTATTGATCATGTTTCCTTTGTGGTCTTTGGTGAGTGCAGGCACAGATACGCCGTATCTTCCTTGATGGATACGGCGTATTGGTTGTCAGAACAGTAATCTTCAAAATATCTTCGTTTAAGCTCCAGAATGCGTGCCTTTTAGTCAAGTTTCACCAAGTACTCCATAATTACTGCAATTCTCAAATACAAACGATTAAGTAACAATTCTTTGCAATTATTATACAAAATGGGTCAATTACTTGGGATAAATGATGCTATAAAATAGACGTTATTTGATGTCATCAAATATCCCCCCACTTGAATCCTACTTGTGGAAAACTAGAAGGGGGTTGAATAGTTTTACCGCTTTTTAATTTAAGGTTTATGTATGTTTGTAAAACTTAGATTCGACTTTTTGTGAATTCAACGCTTGCACAATATGAACAATATAAGTATATGAAATGATAAAGTAAAACAAGAGATAAGAGTAAGAACAATCAAACCACAATGCGAGGATTTATAGTGGTTCGGTAACGAAGCACCTCTTCGCCCTACTCCACTCCCCGAGCACCAAACTCGAGAGTTTTCTTCACTATGTCAACAAACTCCCTTATGGCGGAGAAAACCGTACACAACGTTGCTTACACCGATTTACGACACAAAGCTAAATGTCGAGTTCTAATCTTAGCTAGAACCAATCTAACACAACACAACTTCACGACTTGTTCACGACTTCACAACTTCACAACTTCTTCACAACTTCACACCTTCTTCACAACTTCACAACTTCTTCACAACTTCACACCTTCTTCACAACTTCACAACTTCAAAACTTCACTTCACCACACTACTTATATTACAACTATCTAACACTACTTGTTAAGATCACCACGATCTAACTATACTTACAAAGATTGTAAAGATCTAGCTACTACACACAACTTATATACAATTGATTTATAAATATGTGATATGGATGCAACAAGATTGCAATGTATACTTGGGTTGTAATACTCCTTCAATTAATGATGAAAGTATTCTTCTCTTGCACTTGAGGAATTGAGCTTAGATCACTTGGAAACAAAGCTTTATGATTAAATGATCAAAGAATTTAGAGAGATGTGTGGGCTATTTTAGAATAGAAAGAATGAGTGCAAAAGGTAAGAAAAAAAAGTTGGGGAATAGTCTAGTATTTATAGGGAAAACTGGAGGAGCTGAGTCTATGGCCGGTCCCCTTAAATAGAGTGTCGGTCCCCTTATAATTAAGGGGTCCGCCCATTTTCAGATGCTCCTTTTTTTGTCCTATTCAAGGGAGGTGTTTACTGGACTTTTTCTAGTCGTTTTAGGTTCGAAAATTTGAAATTCAAAATATTTACTTTGAATAAAACATTTCTTTTAAATGTAAAAAATGTTTTGT
>BQNB010188379.1:0-11956 GCA_026074375.1 Tanacetum coccineum | reverse complement strand
AACTTTACCCTCATCTTGACAATGGCATCTACGATGTCGTTGAACGAGTCATGCGTCCACTTGCTCTAAGACAAACCCGTTGACCCCGAAGTGATCGTGGTAAAGCCCGCCACTCCGTCTCTTCAACCTCCGCCCATCATAACCTTGGATCTTCGTCTCACCAAGGAGATGATGATGAGGATGATGGTGCTTCTCGTGCTAGTACCCCATCTCCTACAACCTATCTAAACTATCTCAAACCACTCAATTACCAACCATATGAAGTTCCCACTTCTTCTGAACAAAATGATGATATCCTCTTCGAGAGACAAACCGAATTGCTTAATCAATCACAAGAGATCCATAAAGATGTTAGAGGTGAATTCAAGTCATTCGGAAAGGCATTGCGAGGAGTCTTCGGCAAGAAAAAGAAGTGAAGATGTTGAGTGATGACTAGCTTGGTAGGATTATTGGTTTAAGAATTTATGTGAACTTATGCTTATGTTTATGTTTAATTAATTATGTGATGACAACCCGACTTAGTCGAAAGAACTTGAACTAGGTTGAGCTTGCTTTGAACCTCTAATTGTTATGTGATATGCTTTTAATTATTCTTAGCTCATACATTTTATTATTGCATGCATGATATACCTGTTTATGTACATACATGTTCACATAAGACTTGCTACAAATTGACTACCAAAACACAACCTTTCTTATAATTTTTTTTGCAAAAAATCAAATTTTTGGTCGTCTGGAAAACACTAGATGGGCGGCCCCCTTAATTCATAAGGGCGGTCCCCTTAAAGATAAGGGGGCCGACCATTAATTAAGGGGACCGACCATCTGGTTCACGGATTTTACAGTTTCTTTCTGGTTTTTGACCCTCTTTTACCTAGCCTCAACTATCCTTACCCAGATTGCTAGATCAGATTTTGGAAATTTCTAAACCAATTTAAACTTATTCCATTTTCAAACAAATCTCTTTTAATAAATTCCCTTCAAATGCATATCACCAATTCATCATATTCCTCATCCATTATCAACCACCATAAACCTCCATGACATCCACTTGAGCCTCCATTTCCAAAGCCTCCAAAAAACCAAAAATCAACATCATTCCACCAAAACAATTGTTTGTGGATTTAACCTAATATGACACAAAAACTCCATCACCCAAACTTTAACTCTCATCACCTAGTGCTCCTAATGCACCCTCCAAAACATCTTCAACCAAAGACACTTCTTCATCCTCAATTGACTGCATACCCAAATCACCAACCTCATCCACATCACTTTCACCTAATGGTTACTTGAACCCACCAACATCTCATCCTCCAAAAGTTTCTCCACCACCTCAAACTCAAGAAAATGCATCAATGGACATCACTCTCACCCTTTCACCAATTCCCCCACTTGATGTCAAATTTGAAACTCCATCACCTTCACTACCTATCTTTGGTCATCCCATTCCTTGGAACCTTCTTTAGGCACATGAAGATTCATGTTTGTGTTGCATTTACAATCGTACTCTCATATTTGGATTGAGAGATGAACTCCAATACATGTTTTCTCACATGGAATACATGCTTTCACAACCTCCACCACCCAATTCACCACCACCACCATCACTTTCACCAAACTAAACATACACCATGTTTAGCCATTTTCAAATAATTGTCAACCAAACATTTTGCAAGCAGGTCCTATGGAATTCTTAAAATATTAGGACTTTTGTAGTTTAATTCTAATGTATGTTGAACTAATATGCTTCAAACATGTTACTTTTATTTTTATGCATGTATGATTGTGTTGTATAGACAATTCTATTTTTAATGAATGATCTTTGATGTAATGTTATCTAGTACTTATTTGTTTGCATTTAAAACTTGATGCTTGCATATTATTTTTCTTTGCTCTTAATGTTAGAAAAATTGGTATTGTTCATCTATATTGTTTTTGTAGCAAAGATACCATAGCTCGATTCTTTGGTGCCCTCGAACGAGGGGGAGTACACATCAAGGGGGAACATTTATTCCGTCGGTCCTACTAACATTCATCGGCGAAGCCTTTTTGATTCTACAAAAAGGAGGAGAAATGGAAATAAAACTCACTAAAAACTTGTTTAAAATTAATTTTACATTTAATGAGTTTAGATTTTGTAATCATCAAAAAGAGGGAGATTGTTGATAGAAATAATGCCTAAAAACATTGTTAATATTTTTCGATCTCTCTACGTTTTGATAATCACAAAATGTAAAAATAATTAATGAAAAATTAATTATAAACAAGTAATTAGTAGTAAATTTTCATTTCAAAAATTTAATCACTTAAAGGTGTGAATAAACAAATGCTTAATGTAGTTTATGATCAAAGGATTTTTTATTTTTAAACTCACACTTTTTATAAAAATGACACAAATATTTTTATATCTTTTACAAAACATTTTTAGATTTAAAAGAAATATTTTATTCAAATAAATATTTTGAAATCAAATTTTCTACCTAAAAACGGCTAGAAATGTTCCAAAAAACACCTCCCCCAGAAAAGACAAAAAAGGGAGCGTCAGGCATGGGTGGCCCCCTTAATTATAACGGGCGTCCCCCTTAATTTTAAGGGGACCGGCACCCTAATTAAAGGGACCGGCCACGTATTTTTTTGTCATAGTTTGCCTATAAATACTAGACTATTCTCTACTGATTTTCTCACCTTTTGCACACACTTTCGTTATGTTCTAAATCAGTTTATACATTCCTTTCTTTCCTTTGATCATTAAATCATAAAGCCTTGTTTCCAAGTGATCCAAGATTTGATCATCAAGTGCAAGAGAAGAATACTTCCTATCATCTAGTGAAGAAGTATTATAACTTACTGTGTGTCCTTGCAACCTTGTTGCAATTGTATCATATCTTGTAAATCATTTGTGTATATTGTAAAGGTGTGTATCATAGTTGTGTACAATAAGTAGATTGTTGTGATCATTGTAAGTATAGCTAGATCGGGGTGATCTTAGTAAGTAGTGATAGATTGGTGTGATCGTAGTAGTGTCTTGGTGAAGTGAAGTTGTGAAGCAAAGTGGAGTTGTGAAGTGAAGAGAAGTTGTGAAGTAGAGAGAAGTTGTGTAGTGAACCCAAGTTGTGATTTGTCATGTAATGGTATGTTATGTTATGATAGATTTGTTTTAGCTAGGATTAGAACTTGACATTTAGCTTAGTGTCGGATATTGGTGTAAGGTAAGTTGTGTACGGTTTTCTCCGCCTAAAGGGAGCTTGTTGACGTAGTGAAGAAAAGTCTCGAGTTTGGTACTCGGGGAGTGGAGTAGGGGGAAGAGGTGCTTCGTTACCGAACCACTATAAATTCTCGTGTTGTGGTTTGATCTTTCCATCTCTTATCTCTTATCTTGCACATTTATTTACATCTTATCATTACTTACTTGATTAGTTAAATCGTCTATATTGTGGACATTGTGAATTCACATAAAGTCGAATCTAAGTTTTTATAAACAAACATAACATTAATTTAAAAAAGCGGTAAACTATTTAACCCCCCTTCTAGTTTTCCACAAAATCTTCTCATTAACCCAAAGCTGAGGACACTAACCAAGAGAAACTATACTTTTGCATATGGATCTTTGTGGCCCGATGCGTGTGGAGAACATTAACGGGAAAAAGTATATCTTGGTAATTGTTGATGATTATTCTCGATTTACTTGGGTTAAATTTCTAAAATCAAAGGATGAAGCTCCTGACGCTATCATCAAATGCATCAAAAATATTCAAGTTCATTGAATGACATTGTTCTTAATTTTAGAACAGATAATGGAACTGAATTTTTCAATAAACTCTTCGTGATTTTTATGAAAATGTCGGCATTTCGCATTAAACTTATGTTGCTCGCACTCCTCAACAGAACGGCGTTGTCAAAAGACGAAACTGAACTCTTATGAAAGCTGCCCGCACTATGTTGATATTTTTAAAATCTCCTCTGTTTCTATGGGCCAAAGCAATCAACACAGCTTGTTACACCCAAAACCGTTCTCTGATTCGTCTCCGATACAACAAAACTCCATATGAGCTGATGCACGACAAGAAGCTAGATTTATCGTTCTTTTATGTCTTTGGTTCACTTTGTTATCCAACCAATGACAGTGAAGACTTGGGTAAACTAAATGCAAAGGCCGATATTGGTATTTTTGTTGGATATGCGCCAGCAAAGAAAGCTTTCAGAATCTATAACAAGAGGACCCGAAAAATTATGGAAACAATTCATGTAACGTTCGATGAGCTGACAGCAATGGCTTCTGAACAATTCAGTTCCGGACCCGGGCTTCAAGTATTGACTCCTGCAACATCTAGTTCAGGACTTGTACCAAGCATTATTCCTCAACAACCTTGTAATCCACCAAAAAGAGATGATTGGGATACTTTGTTCCAACTTTTGTTCGATGAATAATTCAATCCTCCAACTATTGTTGTCTCTATAGTTCCAATAGTTGCTGCACCAAGAGATGTTGAAATAGCTGATTCACCTGTGTCTACGTCCATTGACCAAGATGCACCATCATCAAGTATCCCATCAACACAAGATCAAGAACATTCTACAATTATTTCTCAAGGTGTTGAAGAATCACCTAAAACACCACTACTTCATGATGATCCTCTTCATGAATTTTTTTATGAAGACTCGACTTCTCAAGGATCGTCATCTAATGTGAGACCATCCCACACTCCATCTGAACTTATTGGTAGATGGGCTAAGGATCATCCAATAGCAAACATGATCGGTGATCCTTCTCGTTCTGTCTCCACCAGAAAGCAACTCAAAACCGACGCCATGTGGTGTTACTTTGATGCCTTCCTAACTTTTGTAGAGCCAAAGAACTCCAAACAAGCAATGACCGAACCATGCAATGCAAGAAGAAATTCATGAATTTGAAAGACTACAAGTTTAGGAATTGGTGCCGTGTCCAGATAAAGTCATGTTGATCAAACTTAAATGGATTTATAAGGTAAAGACAGATGAATTTTGCAGGGTACTTAAGAATAAGGCTAGATTAGTTGCTCAGGGTTTTAGGCAAGAAGAAGGAATCGATTTCGAGGAATCATTTGCACCGGTTTCAAGAATAGAGGCAATTCGTATCTTCGTAGCAAATGCAGCCAACAAGAATATGACGATTTTCCAAATGGATGTCAAAACGACATTCTTAAATGGCGTGCTCAAGGAAGAGGTCTATGTTTCTCAACCACAAGGATTTGTTGATCAAGAATATCCATCGCATGTGTAGAAGCTTAAAAATGCCCTTTACGGTCTCAAATAAGCATCACGTGCATGGTACAACATGTTGTCAAGTTTTCTCATTTCTCCAAAGGTGCAGTTGATCAGACACTCTTTACACGGAAAGCAGGAAATGACTTATTGGTGGTGTAAATTTATGTTGACGATATAATATTTGCATCCAGTAATGCTGCTTTGTGTAATGAGTTTACTAATCAGATAACCACTAAGTTCAAGATGTCGATGATAGGGCAGATATCATTCTTTTTAGGATTACAAATTTCTCAAAGTCCCAAAGGCATCTTCCTAAACCAATTAAAATATGCTTCTAAAATTATTAAAAAAATATGATTTGCTATCTAGTGATTCTGTAGACACACCTATGGTGGAAAAGAATAAACTGGATAAAGATCTACAGGGGACACCAGTTGATGCTACACTTTACCGTGACATGATTGGATCTCTCATGTATCTGACATTCAGTAGACCCGACCTTATTTATGCAGTCTGGTTATGTGCCCGGTATCAGGCAAAGCCTACCAAAAAGCACTTAAATGCGGTTAAATGGATCTTTTGATACCTAAAGGGAACCATTAACATGGGACTTTAGTACTCGAAGGATACCAATATGTCTCTAACATCATATTTAGACGCAGATCACGCGGGTGTCAAGACACTAGACGCAGTACATCAGGAAGCGCTCAATTCTTAAGTGATAAACTTGTTAGCTGATCTTCTAAGAAGAAAAAGAGCATTGCGATATCGAGTACAGAGGCTGAATATATTGCCTTATCTGGGTGGTGTGCTTAAATCCTATGGATGCGATCATAACTAACAGACTATAGGTTTCAATTCAATAAGATTCCTCTGTACTACGACAACAAAAGTGCGATTGCTCTATGCTACAACAACATTCAACACAATAGAGCAAAGCACATTGATGTACACTACCATTTTATAAAAGAGCATGTGGAGAATGAAATAGTGCCAAGAGAAAGATTTAACTTCTTGATCGAAAAGCTGGGTATGAAAAGCATGTCTCCGGAAACGCTAAAACGTCTGACAGAGGAGGAAGACGAGTAATGGTGGTAACTCGTGAAATATCCTGTGTATTATATGTATATAACAAAATCAGAAAACCCAAAAAGATTTTACTTTTTCTATAAATCTTTCAAAAAAAAGAAAATATAAAATTAGAAAAATTCAAAAATATGTTTTCATGACATGTTTTCTAGAATCGATAATATTTATGGCCTTAGAAATGTCATTCAATAATGGCACAAAGCTATAAATAAAGTTCGAATAGAAAATATGTCATATGGCTTAACCCGATCATCATCTTAAAGACAAGTATTTCAAAAAGAGAACTTGACCTCACAACGGGAAATGAATTTTTCTTGGGAATGAATTACTTTATATTCATTCAAAGGCTTGTGTTTACTTTGCAACACAACCCGTGCTTCCTATATCAAATAAGTGTAAATGTCAGTGCATTTATTTATGTAAATGAGAGAAGTCTTGTTTTTAATATTGTTGTTTTTTTAAGAAAAATAACTAAAAATATCAGTTTCTCATCTGAAAAGATTTTTAAAAAAAGTTTCTATTACTCAAACAATGTCTACAGCTATATAAATTGAAAACGTGACATTATTTGAGGGGGAGAAATAGTCAAATTTATTCAAAAATGATCTTTAAAAAAGTCATCTCGGCATAAATGGAAAAGGTTTTTCAATAACGGATTATCATTTAAAGGGTAGTTAATGTATTTCTAACTCAATTGGGCTTAAAATGTTATTGATGTTAACTTTTAGGGACTAAATGGAAAATTATAGGACTTAGAATCCTAGTTATAAACTTTAGGGGCTAAAATTGTCATTATAACTTAGTTAGACTTTGTATTAAGTTTAAAGTAGAAATAGAAAAGGATATAAAGCACAAGAACCACTTGTGTCACTTTTGAAACATAAATCGGTTATAAGTTTTTTTTAAACACCTTTCGCTCTCACAAAATTCAAACACTTCACACATTTCTCTCTCTCGTGCACATTTTGCTTCATTCAAACGCGTAAATCAAATCTTGTTCTTAAGACAAAAGGTACTCACCCACTCGTTCCTGATACATTTCTCATCACTTAGGTAAAACTAATTAGCTTTAAACTCCTTTTTGCTCTCTTAATCAAAGAAAAATGAATTAGGGTTCGTTAGTAAAAGTAGAAGTTTTAGCTTAATTGATTGAGGGTTTTTGTTCATTAGGGTGCGATTAAGATGTAGGTGAAATAGTTTTAGGTATATCTTAACCATTTGTAAGATAAGATGATTTTCATTTGATGAATAAAGCAAAAAATGAGTGATGGGGATGAATAGTTGTGGGGTTGTGTTTAATAGCCTTTTATGAGTGCCTTTACACTATCAGATCATGTTCTTGCCTTCTATATGGTCTTTTACTTGGAAAAGTAGTTATACTAGGCTCATTTCATCCAAAATGGTATAATATTGCTCATGAGGTGTTCAAATTGTGTGTGTGAACTGTTGTTGGGCTCCTAAGTTTCTAGTATTTATCTTAAAAAGGTCCTTACTATGTTTACCATGTATTTCCTCCCTTTGTGTGCTCGAATGTTGAATAGCTTGCTTAAAATGTTGTCTAATGTTTGTGGAAAGTGATTCTGTGATGATATCATTGTATTTGTGATGTTTGGGAGTAATACTTATAGATCTTTGATTGTTAAAACCTAAGTTAAGAATTTGTGTCTGAAGCAAAACATGTTTTGTATGGATGAAGCAAAACATGTTATGACTGGAATGAAGCGAAACATGTTTTCAAGCGAAACATGTTCCACTCATCCTAAGCGAAACATGTTCCACTTCATCTAAGCGAAACATGTTTCCACTTGTTCAAGCGAAACATGTTAGACAGTTTTGAAGCGAAACATGTCAGGTACAATTCAAGCGAAACATGTCAAAATACAAAAAGAAACTCTACCTAAATTTTTTAAAAATCTATGTAATAGTTATGTAATTTGTCATAGTTTATATCTTGGTATATGTGTACTTGTTATATGTATTATCTGCTCTCAATATGAATGTGAGTCATAAGCTTCCTTGAATCTGTCATGTTGATTTTAAAATTGACTTTGACTAATTAACCTTAGTTGACTAAGTTCTTAGAGTGTAGTAATTCTGTCACGCTTGCATGAAACCTAATCATAAATCAATCATGCATCAAAGGATAACCAACTTAATTAGTAAAATATATCTGCTGTATATATAAATTGTATTGGTTAATTCTTAAGCAGAATCATGAATCCTTAAAAAACACAACAAGTTGCTGCTCGTGATGAAAAGTGGGTTCCTTTTGCTGAGAGAGTTAAGATCAGCACTACCAATATCTGATTGGAAACCACTGTGCCACAAAAGGAAGAGACATTTCAAGTGATCATTGACGTAATCAAAAATTCCACGTGTTTCAAAGCTTTTACCATATATGCGGATGTCCTTATGCAGCAATTCTGGTACACCATCAAGAATGTTCAAGACACTGATTCTTATGAATTCCTCTTAGCCAACAAGAAGTGTATTGTCAATGCTGAAGTCTTTAGGACAATCCTTAATATATGTCCAAGAGTAGAAGGTGTAGACTTCACAGATGTTCTAGATGATGAAACTGCACTCACCTTTTTCATTGATCTTGGCTATAAGGGTCCACTAAACAGGAACATTAACATATTTGTGGATCATATGCACGAGCCGTAGAGAACTCTAGCAGCTATAATCAACAAGTGCCTCTCTGGAAAGACTGCAAGCAATGACAAACTCAGAAAGTCCAAAATTGACATACTGTGGGGGATGTTTAACAAGGAAAATGTTGACTATCCTGAATTGATTTGGGAAGATCTTGCTAACTAGATTGATCACATGAAAGAAAAGAGATCAAGACGTAAGAACATGCTATATCCTTGATTCACCAAAATCATCATCAACCATTTCCTGAAACAACACAAGTCTCTCACCAACCTCAATCATAAGCAATATCATACAATCAAAGATGGTGGGATTGTAAGCAGGTTAAAGTTTGTCAGAATAGGTGAAGACTATCATGAATATAGACTTCCCATTCCTGATGTGATGTTGACTGATGCAATCAAGGGTTCAGAATCATATCAGATGTTCATCAAATATTCAACTCATCAAATTCCACCCAAGAAGAGCAGAGGAAAAGGTTCAAAAGACAGGAAGACTGTTGATGACTCTTAGTAAATCGTCAATGTATCTGAAGAGTCTGAACATGAACCTGAACCAACTAAGAAAAAGACTTCAAGTAAGAGAAGAGTTAAGAAGAAAGTCACACTGTCAGCTGATGACAACATTATCTCTGATGATCCTGATGGTGCTTTAGAATTAGCTAAGTCTATCAGTCAAACTGAAGCAGAAGAAGAAGATGCAATAAAGAAAGTCCATGTTACACATGCTAGGATCATGACTGAATATGTTACTGAATCTGCTAAGAGGAATTCTAGTGGCAAAAGTTCTAAGAGTGTAGTCATTCAAGACACTCCAAGTACTCTAAAGTCAAAACCCGCAACTTTAAAGACTAAGCTTAAAGGTGCTCCATCTCTTACTTTACAAGAACAAGAAGCTGCAGACATCATGCAAGCTCTTAAGGAAAGTAAGAAGACAAGCAGAAGACAACCAGGTACTAGAGGCTCACATAAAGGAACTGGTAGTAAACCAGGGGTTTCCGATGAGTCCACAATCGTCTCTACTACCTTAAGTGAAAGAGCTGGTGCTAAACCAGGGGTTCCCGATGAGGATAAGGACATTACTGAAGAGAAGGTCATTCTTGAGTGGGGAGATGAACAAGAGACAACCAATCTTCCACCTATACCAGAAATTATCATTGAAACTCCAATTTCAACTACTATCCCCTTACCTCAAGTGACACCTATCTTCTCATCCATACAATAAACACCTACTTGGAGAAAGCATGATGATGATGAAGACCCACTAGCTGGACCAAACCAGGGTAAGAAGACCAAGAGGAGAAGAACTAAAGAGTCTAAATCTTCAAAGAAGCCATCCACCACCAAGGAAACCCCAAAAGGTAAAGCTCTGACTAAACGCTCTAAAACTGGTAAGTCTGCTTGGGCAAAGGAACCAGTTGAAGAACCTATTACTGAGGTGATTATGGATGATGCGGGTGATGATGTGGTTCGTGATGAAGATCAACCACAAGACACCTAAGAACCCAAAACAAGAAAGACTTTGAATCCAGATTGGTTCAAGCAACCTCTAAGGCCTCCTACTCCTGATCCTGAATGGAACAAGCGTCAAGTTGTACTTGATCAACCCGCACAGCCTTGGTTCAATCAAATGGTCTCTGCTTTAAAGGATCCTCTCATATTCAATGACCTGATGGCCACTCCTATTGATTTCTCTAAGTACATGTTGAATGGACTCAAGATCGAAAATCTCACTCAAGATATCTTGTTAGGACATGCCTTTAATCTGCTAAAAGGCACGTGCTCTAGCAGTATCGAGCTTGAGTACAACTTCCAAGAGTGCTTCAATGCTTTAACAAACAAGTTTGATTGAAACAATCTAGAAGGAGATCATTACCCATTTGATCTTTCCAAGCCTCTTCCTTTACAAGGTCCTCTAGGTCATCGAACCTTTGCTGCTAATTACTTCTTCAACAATGATCTAGATATTTAAAGACTTCTGATCAAGAGGTAACATACACCACATCTATTACAAAGATAAAAGTTGCTCGGTATGAGATCAAAGGAATAGAAGACATGGTCCCTACACTTTGGAGTACCATCAAGTATGCGTATGACAAAGATGCGTCAATAGGAATCAAGCACTGGGTTAAAAGACGCAAACTGTGGTACCGATCTCAGGTAAGCAAATTTTCAAAGCAAAATGTTTACTCTACTAAGGCGATTCTTGGTGTAAAGAGTGTTAGTGTGAAGAAATTGCACGGATATGGTCACTTAGAAGAGATTGTGGTGAAAAGATCTGATCAATAGCTTTATAAGTTTAAAGAAGGTGACTTTGTTGATCTACACCTAAACGACATTAAAGATATGCTTCTTCTTGTTGTTTAACACAAGCTATTCCACCTCAACGGGAATGATATTGTTAACTTTATTGTGGCTCTTTGTATGTTCACAAGAAGCCTAATCCTCAAGAGACGTGTTGAAGACTTACAGCTTGGTGTCGACACTTACCAAAAGAAGCTTAATATCACAAAACCTCAAAAGACCTTTCCATAGATTGAATTCAAAGAACCCTACACTCCATTATACGATCCACCAGGAATTCTCTATGAAGACCTGAACAAATAGAAAAGAGTTTTGCGCGCTGATGAGCTATACAAGTTCTCGGATGGCACACTCAAGTCTGTTCGCGATAAGATTCATCACAAAGTACTCGACTTTCATCTGGATTACAACAAGGAGATGCCAAAGAGGAAGTGGACGGTTGTTGACCGAAAGAGATCGGGTCTTATAATTGAGTTGATTGATAAGCAGCTGCAAAAAAGGAAATCATCATAAATCTGGAGCGATTAGTTGGTGCAAGGGAACTCGAGATAGACCACAAACTTATGACGCGTACCGTTTAAACGTCAGGTCCAATCTCAAAATCTTATCTTGTGAATATTGTGAATATGTAGTATAGACTTATAATAGTAGGCAATATAAAT